>JADKLZ010083857.1:0-22368 GCA_021533235.1 Biomphalaria straminea
CCAATGTTCCCCAAACTACTTCTGCCTAGGCCAATGTTCCCCAAACTGTTTTCCAAGGAACCCTAGTGTTCGCCAGGACCTAAATAGTTGGAAAAATTAACTAGTAGGCCATAACATGAATTTGTCTCTCTAAATAATAAAAATAAATCAAAGTGTTCCGCTAAATACTCATAATGTTTGAAATGTTATGTTAGGGAGATAGTTTGCAAGACATTGGGCTACGCCACAAAACATGACCTGAGAATGACTGGTTATGACTACAAAGAAAATAAAGTGTGGGTGCGGTCCTTTAAGGATTATTATAAGAGAAGTTTACAAACGCCGAGCAAATGTAAAGACTTCTATGAAAGTAGCAGGTGTTAATGAAACTCTCAGCTCTGTTGGCATAAAGCATCAGATAGGACAGGGGTGGGCAACATTTTTCAACCGAGGGCCACATAAATGAAACTTGGGGACTAGGCGGGCCGCATATAAGAATGATATATCATTGACCATCAGTTGTTACTCTTGCCATCTTTTGCAAGCCAACCCAAATCTTTCTACACAATTCTTCAAAGCATTGAATAAATACTGGCCTGGGCTTATGTGTGTAACTGAATTTATCGAAATATTACTATTAAATATAATCTTCGTTTATTTTAAACTCCTTAGAAGGACGTTTAGAGTCAATGTTTCTTTAACCTCTTCATTATAAGTTTTATAAGTGATGAGAATAAAAAAATTCAATCATTTCTATAGATATTTACAATTACTTATTTTTAATATATTTGTATTTTCCTATGTGTAATGTGTGGGCACTTGATTTATTAAGGTTTTCGCGGGCCGCAAAAAACACTTCGGCTGGCCGCATGTCGCCCGCGGGACGTCATTTGCCCACCCCTGAGATAGGACATTATGTTTAACAATAGAATGAGAACAACCAAAATATATTCTTTACAATAATCTTTAAAAAAAAAACTACAAATCTTTTCTGAGGGAAAGAAGGACATCACAGCCATATATCTCAATACTGCAGGAATAAGTTCCATTTTTGCAATATACAATTTTATTAAAAATTATCACTAACTGAATAACAATCCAGAATTTCAACTGCAATAATAAGAAGTTAGAGAAAAAAACGTAAAAAGGGAAACAACCCCAATTATGCAGCGTTATCTCTCAATAAGTTGCATTTATTTCCATTTCCCCCCTACCAAACAAAATCATTCATCATCATCATCATCGTTCCTTTGTGTTTCTTGTGGAACATAGGGCCTCGACAAAAACACGCCACTATCCACGGTCTCTTGAAGTTTTTTGATGGTTTCCCAGCTCTTTCCGGTCCTCTCGGCTTCCTCCAGCGTGCTGCGTCGCCATGTTCGTTTTGGTCTTCCTCTGCGTCTTGTTCCCTGGGGGTTCCACTCTAAGGCCTGCCTAGCTCTGCTGCTGGTATCTTTTCTAAGGGTGTGACCAATCCATCTCCACTTCCTCTCCAAGATCTGCATCTCTATATTTTTCTGCCCATTCATCTCCCACAGTTTGGTATTTTCTACTTTGTCGTACCACTTTATTTTTAGGATATTTCTCAGACATCTGTTGATGAAGGTTTGTACTTTTTTTTTAGTTGTCGCTTTAGTTGTTCTCCATGTGTCAGAACTATAGGGGTTGTGCGATAGGCTAACAACCTGTCCAATGAAAAAAATGTGTTATACAAACCAGAGCAAAAACACAAACAAAATCATAATTAACAAGAATTACAAAACTATTAGGTTATTTTTATTCATTTGATTTATGATTCGCAGAAGCATATTTGAAAGAAATATGATTAATTCAAACAATAGCTACATCTTCTACGTCTTCAATACACCAGATTTATTTTCTACCCAGACATAACGAGACCGCACTGCAGAAAGCAAAAGACTGCAAGCATTCAATTCCTAGATCGTTCCTTGCAACTTAACTCAAGGACTGCTGTGATGAATGAGTGTGTTTTAAACAGGTGACTTGAAGGTCGTGAGAAGACTACTCGGCGTAGGAAGACAAAAGTGGCACTTTGATCCTCTGATCACGTGGCATTCTCTTCCTACGCTTGCTCTATTTGTTTACACTTGAGATCTTGCAAAGGCGAAGTGTTTCAAACTAGTGTTCCTACAAGATGATGTGCTGGTTATGTGAGCAAGTTGTCATTCTGTAAACATTTTCAGCCTTAAAAGAGATTTAATAGATGGATAGATAGAACAATCATTTTTTTATTATGTATAGTAATTATTATCTGTGCACACCGACTACGCCCGTTAATTTGTTCCAAGGTTTAATATTGCTTGTAATGATCTGAACCCCTCCCTTTTTGTCTTTCTTTTTATTTTAAAAAAGGGACACATTTTATGTTTTTTTTTACCTAACATACTAGTTAACTCGTGAATTAGTGTCTCTGTTACAATGATATTTTATGTTCCGCTGTCTTCTTTCCTGAATATCTCCTTTCTTGTTTTTTTTTAAATATTATTGCTATTTTTTTACATTTTAACGATCACAATGAGCACATCATACACAGACATGTACTTCCATTTTGTGGCTGTTAATTCTAGTAATACACTCAATTATTTGCCGCCTCCCCCTACGGACAAAAAGGAAAAAAGAAAAATTTAGTCCTTATACTCTGGCTTGTCGTCGGCTTCTCAATTCAAGATATATATATATATATATAGTTCGGTAGTAGACATGGAATACAGTTCTTCATACCGTCAGTTTCAGACCAAGAGAAGAGAGAGAGAGAGAGAGAGAGAGAGAGAGAGAGAGAGTAAAAGAGGAAGAGTTTCCCCACCTATCTTGTCCTGGTGATTCATTGACAACAAATAGAGCGTGTCCGTACTTGTAATGAACTCACTAGAACCTGGAGGTAAAATTAGGCAGCAGACATGAACATTTCTGTACTTTTAGCACATGAGTTAATATTGAATTTATTAGGTTCAATTTGATAACGAGAAATCTATCATACGATTGTGATCCCGCAAAGTCAGAGGCGCCCCCCTACCAAATCCGCCCATGAACATGGAATATTCTAGTCATTAATTTGTCTATACGCTACATTTGTGTTTGTAATTTTGAACATTAAAAAATATATTCCCTATTCTGCTAAATGTCTTACTACTAAATTCGATGTACTTTGATTTTTATTTTAGATTGCTTTTGTACAGCGCCAATAAGTTACAATCTTAAGTCAGTGGAGAGGAGAGGGTGTGTTTTTTTGGTGTTGCCGTGCTGCTTTTAGAAAAGAAGCAAAATAAATAAAGAATTAACTATTTCTGCACCAGTTGTGATTCGAATGCAAATCCACTGATAAGTAGTTAATTTAAAAACTTACCTCCTCTGAAGTTTTCCTATTTTCTTATTTAAAAAAAAGTTTACTTATTTAATTATTAAAATAAAAGTGTTCGCTTTCAGAAAACAAAAAGTAACCTTTTCTTTAGAACTTTGTAAGATATCGAATTTTAATATGTTTCTTGTCTCTGCGATTGGACGAGTGGACGGACGGACAGAAAGCCTAACGAAAACTACAAGTGTCCTTTAACCTTTTGGGGGCCGCTAAGAAAACACTTGAATATATTTTGTATGTTTCTTTAGTGTTGTCCTTACGTGAGAAAAGAGTCCTTATAATCACAACGAATTTCCATATGGATAAATATAGCAGTCTTATTCTAATTCTTGGTCTTGGTCTTCCCTTGTAAATCACCCGAGATACTACGGTGATATGGTCATAAGAGGATCTAAAAAGGAACTAGAGAAAAAGAAATTCAAGTTGATCCAGGACTGGTTGAGTTAAGCGATTTCAGTCAGAGTCTTCGTATTACCATATTGTTATAAACCTGGTGGTGGCACAGACGGGGGAGTAGCGGTGTGTGTAGCCTGCCGACGCAAATCGCCCCAGGCCAGACGAGCGGTCAAGCGTGACGAGTTACGACGGTCAGCCGAGACGAGTCGGTTCGCGAAGAGTCGGCGTATTGAACAGAGCTCAGTAGCGTCACGAGAATTATAGTCATCTGACCACCTAGAAAAGTCGAGGGGCGTTCTGTCCTGTTCGAGAAGGCCAGAAGGGACCCTATATAAAGAGCGGAGGTGTCGTAGTCAAGACGGTCCGGAAGAAGGGGTTCAGAGCACGGTCGACTACAGCACAGTTCAACGGTGTGGTTCTAAAAGGAGCATTACGACGGTTCAGTGCGGAGTACTGTCAAGTACAGTTGAGACGGCTGGCGTCTTGATCTATGATCGAGTCCGACACATCGAGCCCAAGAGTGTGAAGTCAGTCCTGAACTGTTGAACCCAGTGCAAGCCCGGAACGAGACGGATAGACCAATGCAAAAGTTGATACGGCGATACGGTGCTATCGGAGAGATATTTGTACAGTCTGTTACGTGCCGCCAATTGTACAATATTGGCTGTTCTTTATTAACATTAAGCTTTTACGTTACTTGGAGCTCGGATTTGTCTAGTTCTTTCAGTTGGTGGTGTATGGTGCAGTTTGCAGAGATCTTGGATAGTGAGATTCGTAAAAAAATTGTTAATCGATTATTGTACACTTCATCAATATTATTTCAATACTCAGTATTTTAGCAAACCGTGTACACCCATAATTCCTACTATTTATAGATTTGCCTCCTCTTTAGGATAACTCCAATACAAATATACTTTGTCCTTATGTTTTCGAATAGAATAATTCAGTTCCCAACACACACCTTATTATTCTGGTATGAAGATTTATGAACAAATTGTTCATTTTTTAAATGTACATCCTATTTTATTTTTTAATTGTGATTACAATCTCCAGCTTTTTATTGTAAGTCTCGTGAAACCAGGGGTTGAAGTTTCGTTTTTTTTGTTTTTTTTAAAAGACTTTAAACTATTGAGCAGGAATTTAAAGCAAAGTACAATTTCAGGCGACACAAACTTTAGCAACCCCACCCCTCCTCCCATCACCCGAGTAGCTAAACAACATCAGACCGGAAGTCTGCTAAACAATGTTTAGGTTAGTAGCATTGAAGGTCTCTATACATCCAAGGTAAACCAAGGTGGGAGTTCATTACTTCACTTACTCAGAAAGACAGACATAGAGAGACATAGAGATGTATTAACCCTCAAATATTTGGTCCCAGAAACATGGACAGTGTTGTTAACATTTTCCGGATTTTTTTCTTTTATCTTAATCGATATATTTTAATAAAAGTAGAAAGACTAAAATTAAAAGCAGAAAAATGTAGTTATCCCTTGAATAAAATAATAAAATAAGACAGAGATAACAACCGTAATACATCCAGATCAACACAGTACCCCTAAACCACTTCAGATTTAGTTGATGGATACATCTATGCTAATGAGTTACGCACATGGGAATTTATGAATGAAGATGTTGAGCAGATGTATTCATGTCCCAAAGGGAAACAATGTCAATAAATCACGTGTAAATAGAGTGATCTGCTCATGATTTATTTTTTTCCCGGAACTACGTTGGATAGAGAACAATCACAAAGTTGTCACTGAAAAAACTAGGTCACATTACCATTTTATTTTGGCATGAACTCGCTCATGAGTCATTCCGCCCCCACCCCCCAATAAAAAAAGGTATGTGCTTTTATGAGTGCAATTGTAAGAAACGATTATTTTTTAAGTTCCAGGCGTGGAAAATTTAAGAACCACGCTTGAATGGGCACGACGTAAACACTGCTCTGCAACACATTGAAGTAATATTCATTCATTTATTTATGCATTCATTCATTCATTCATCAGACTCTGTTTGAGTGATAATACCCACTGCATTATCACAGGGGTGCCATAGCGCTGCTTTATGTTGTGTGAGGCCATCATGACAGTGTCGATATAGGGTGGAGGGCCATGGTCCAAAGCTTAGCAAAGCCAGTAGTACAGGTTTTGAGTCATTGGCCACAACAATCTGTGTTGCCCTGAAATGTCCCTTGCTGAGTTTAGAGTTGAAGTAAGAGAACAACGCACAAAGAAAACATTTAATTTCTATGATCTATCCACATCATCAATTTAAAAAGCCATAACAATTCAGAGAACAAACAACATAATTCTTGACTTTTTTAAATTGTGATCAATCTCTGCCTCTGTTTATGCTCCTGATTTATCTTCCAGTTAAAGATGTCAGTGTTAACTCCTGCAAATAAAAACAAAACCCACTGCCTGGAAGTTTGAAGCGAACTCAAAGCTCGGAAATGAAACTTGCCACTCACACAGAACGACTCCACATCCCCCTCCTTCCCTTGTCTCCACATAAACAAATTCTTACCGGTGTGTGTGTGTGTGTGAGTGTGTGTGTGTGTGAGTAAACGCATGTGTGAGGAGGCTTAGCTACTGAACTATGGTTAATTTTTTTTACGGTAATATGTCTAGTAGCAGTGTCTGCCAGGAGAGTGGTTAGAGAATGCTACCGGCTAATGCATGAATATACAGCTGGCTATTAGAACACAAGCACCTTGTGTTGAACGTGGAACTGGACTAGGTTCTCATTGTGGTGTGTGTTTATGTAGAGACAATGTTCTACCGTTTTGTCTTTCTTTTTCACTGGAACATTTTCATCTCAGCTGTAAGGTAGTCTAGTTAAGACACTATTTTAGCGTTAGTTTTGTTTAGAACTTGATTGTAATGTTTTGTATTTTATTCTGACATGATTTATGTGCTTGCTAGTAACTTAAGAACGTTACCTGTATTCACAGAGATCTTGCATCAAGGTGATCACTGAGTCAATCAAGTAACTAGTATGCATACTAGGCCATTCTATTTTTTGTTCTCTCATTGTAGGCCTATATACATTTTACTTATTTCTATAGACATTTTATATCATTGGTTTCCTCTACCTCTATGTTTGCTAAGATTCTATTTTTCTTTCCCTCTCTTTTATCTCTCCTTTTGTTATTTCTCTTTCTCTCTCTCTTCTCTCTCTCATCCATACCTCTCTCTTTATCTTTCTTACTTTCCCCTCTATTTCTCCTCTTTTCAATCCTTCTGTCTCTCTCTCTCTCTCTGTCACTTATTTTAACTAGGGAAGAAGTATTTGTATACATTTGTCCTAGCATATGGAATATAGAAAGTGCCTTATATTTTTTTGTGTCTTTCTGAGTACTAGGTTTTGTTTTAGTATTGAAAGATTATGGTTCATTGTGTTATGTATAATTACTACTTTACTTTTTACAAAAGGGTTTTTAAATTTAACGATTTTACTAAAGGTGTGACTCTAATCTAATCACTTTCAATACGTATTGACATACATCTAACGAGATATACAAATTTTTTTACTGCTCTGCTATATTATGACCTTTCATGATAACTTGATATGTATCACCGCGTTGCATATTAAGAATGTGGCGATATAAATGTATGTCAACACGACAAAAGTCATTTTGAACGAATTTATGTAAATAAAATTTTGAAATACAATTTTGAAGGTTGATTTTTTTTTGGAATATCTTTCCATCCAATCCATCCCATGGAGGTCCCTGGCCTGCTTCAACACATCCCTTTATTCAGATGTCTCTTGGTCATCCACATCATCAATTCATCATATTAGGGGTCTGCCTTTGGGTCGCCTGCTATTTGTTTTTTACCTGTATACAATTTTCGCTCCTCTGTTCTCTGCCATTCTTTCAAGGTGACCTTCCCGATGTAGTCTGCTCTTTTCTCTTTCTGTCACTATCGGTGGATCAACATACAATTGATATATCTCATGGTTAGTGCGTGTGCCCCAAACTGATTCATCTTGTATAGCAACATGGTTTTTCCTAAGAATTTTTTTTTCCTAAGTCATTTGTAGTAAGACTAAGACTAATACTAAGACTAATATTAACTAAGACTAAGACTGAGACTGAGACTGAGACTGAGACAAAGACTAAGACTAAGACTGAGACAAGACTAGGACTAAGTCTAAGACTAAGACTGAGAAAGACTAGGACTAGGACTAGGACTAGGACTAAGACTAAGACTAAGACTAAGACTAAGACTAAGACTGAGACTAAGACTAAGACTGAGACAAAGACTAGGACTAGGACTAGGACTAGGACTAAGACTAAGACTAAGACTGAGACAAAGGCTAGGACTAAGAATAAGACTAAGACTGAGACAAAGACTAAGACTAATATTTAGACTAAGACTAAGACTGCTTTACTGATGCTTAGTATTTGTCTTAGTTACTGTCTAGATCTAACTTGCATACATTGAACTTTGCTTCCAACATCTGTCTCTATATGTCTCTGTCAATGGATTGGGGTGGAGGGTTGAAATAGAATTTAAAATGAGATAATTAGATGAATCTCCAATCCTATCAATAAACAACAAATTCTATAGAAATATGTCTTTGGCGTTTTCTATTTCTTTTTAGAATGTTCCTCAAAAAATGAAGTTTATTAAGTTCTCAGCCCAAATCTCTGTAGGACAGAAAAAGGTAGGATTCAAACTCTGTACCGTCGTGCCGACAGTCTGAAGCGCATACCATATTGAAGTCAGCCATCTCTTTTTTTTTACGTCTACAAAAACTGAGACCAAATAGTAATGTGCAAGTAAACACGCTAGCTTTAGAAAAAAAAACTTATCTCCAAACAAACATATTAGCTTAAAAAAAATAACTTAATCACTAAAAAACATACTAGCTTCACAATAATAACTTCATCTCCAAGTAAAAACACTAGCTTAAAAAAAATATTTGCAAGGTTTGAAGTGAAGAACCCTTTGATAACAGTTTACTCAAACTCATCATTCTGGTGTAAAAAAAAAAAACAACAAAAATTAATAAATTACAGCATCAGGTGAGTAAAAGATGCAAAAGTACAACTTCTGACTTCAGTGTCAGGAAAAACGTTTCATTAGGGAAAAAACATATTTACAAGAGAGAATTAACCTACGGAGATTTTTTAAGCGATCATAATTTAAAATAAGGTAAACTAGTAATTAATGTTTTGTTAGGAATAAAAAATAATCGTGGCTAGTTTCATGTTGATACGAGAATGGGTGTGTGAGAAAATTCTTGAAAGGGACAAACCCCAACATATTTAGCCATATCTTTTTTATACTAAATTATTAACTTTTCTTATTGGTTTCAAACAAAATAATTAATTACCAGTAATTATTTAACTAATTATTTTCTTTCTTGCTGATTGTTTTTGGAGGTATTATAAATGATTGTGTAAAGTTTACATTTGATTCGAGATGTACGTTGGTGAAATGAGGAGTTCACATTTTTTACAAGACAAACCGAAAGAGTCAGTTTGTGAAAGCTTTTAGATAATCTAATTGAATTGTTTATCCAGATTTAAATAAAAAAAAACATTTATTTTTAATACATAAGAAAAAAAACATGCACCTAAGTGAATCTAAGTTTTGTTATGTTTTTTCTATGTCAACAAAATGTTCTCCTGTGCTTTGTTCTCTTGCCAGCATCCCAACTCCTGCGTGTGTACGAAAAGAAGAATTGACTGTGTACACATTTTTGTTTTCATAAGACAGAAGTAGGCCAGACATGTCTATCATTTTTTTGATGGGAGTGAGGTGATAGGGCAATTTACTTAAAATGTGTTACTGGTGTAAAAGATGGTTCATCTCGATTAAATACAATGCTTATTTTGTTAACATATTTAACACATGACAGTCTTAAAAAGCATAGGGCATAGAGGCAGTAGTGAACTTAGGGCATTTGCTGCTCATTTTGATGGCTTGAACATTACATTTTGTTAAAAATTCAGGCTAAGTGGTTCTCAAACTTTTATTTTTGCATTTATATGCAAATCGTCGTTCACGTCCCCTCCTATTAATCAGCCCTGTAGTCTATGGAAGTGCTGTATGTAGCACCAACTGGGTCCAATGCGTAGCCACGGATTCTGCATTCTGAGCTGCAAGTAAGCATTATAATGGCGTTTTTAGCGGACAATGCTCCATAAGAAAATGGACGACAAGTGCTGATGACGATGTAACATTGTATTTAATGCCTGTTTTGAACTGAGCTGTATCTTCGAAAATTATTTGCGTGCTAACCAAATCTCATTGTTTTGATACTGGAAGAAAAATTAACAAAATCATGATAGAACATCGCATTGGCGGAGAATGGTCTAGTTTCGTCTTATTTTACTTGATCATTATTCACATGTGCATGCCAGTCTGTGACATTTTACGTCTTGAGAGACGATCTTTCCTTTTGCAACTACTAATAAGTCAATACATAATAAGCAGCTACGGTCACAGGTTGGGTATGTGTAATCACCAGGCGCTTTGTACTTTCTCCTTTCTTTCTAACACTATTGCGTATGGCATCTGCAATCCGGGACCCTTCCTATTCGCTTATTCTCCATCCATGAGGATCTATCCAGTGCCACCTTTCCCCAGATGTTAGTGTCCATTTCGAAGAGCTTCATGTCGCTTTTGCATGTTTCACTACCGTATAGCAGAGTGATCATCATCCGGTGGACTAAAGCTTTGGTATTGTTAGTCAGCTACCATTTGAGAAGTTATGCTGCAAAGACATTCTTAAAAGCAATTAATAGGCCAATAGTTTCATGCAAAAGATGGATTGTCAAGCGTCACAATGTGAGCTGCGGTCATTATACACTTTTGGTGGACGGGACGTTCTATCCTAATTGCCTTGTACCATTACATTTAGAACAAACAGAGCACAAAAGCAAGTCTTCAGATTAGAAGTTTTGGTTAGGCCTATAATAAAATATGCATCCTCTGTTTTTGGACCCCTCAACTCAAAAAAAAACATTAAGAAACTGGAACAGATACAAAATAGAGCAGTGAGATTCATAACAAATCAATATTCACATTTGACTAGAGTAACACCTTTAGTAAAATCACTCAATTTAGAAAGCCTTAAGGAGAGAAGACTCAAAATTAAAGTAGCAATTATTCATAAAATACTGAACCATAATCTTCAAATTCAAAAACAAAATTTAATAAAATTATCAGAAAGACACAAAGAAAAAGGCACATTCCTCGTCCCATATGCTAGGACAAATTTGTACAAAAGCTCCTTCTACCCTAGCGCTATTAGAGCATGGAATGAATTGCCTGAGCTAGCCAGGAAAACCGGTGACTTTGCAGAATTTAATTCATTGGTTAATATGTATGACTGAATGCATGACGCGTAGGACGTAATCATCTTCTTTTTTGAAGTAACGTCTGTATTGTATAAGATAAGATAAGAGATGAGCTTCTTACAAATATTTCCAGAATGACTTCGGGTATATATCCTTAATTAAGACATTATATAATTGGTCGCCTGCTACTACAAATCTTCTATACTATAAAGTTGAATGTTTAGCGTATGTATGTATGTATGTATCGAATAGAAATCAAAACCATTAAACTTGGCAGAAATGTTCCTTGGGTACCAACTTAGGCCGTAGTGTATGTATTGTAGCCCTAAAACAAACGTAAGACCCTTAAAAAAAAATAAAGTTGACCAAGTCTATTACAACTATACTATTTTATGGATCTAGGCTTTGTTTAAAATGTTGACATGAGAAAAAGATCGAAAGGATTTTGATCTAGATCTAATTTTAAGAAATACACTTTGCACTTATAGATTTTTACTTTGACGCATGAAAATACAAAATATAGTCTAATGATTTTATTATTTAACAAAATTAAGCTTCAAATTTGTGTTTCAAAAGGCTTTTTACATAAGTTCGTTCTTTATATCAGCAAGCGTAGATATCCTTACGCACATTCGTTCATTAGACATTTCACGAAATGTTACACATCGCTCTATTCCTAGTACAGCGAACGTGAAATGAGGTCACGTCCCTAGGTCTAAAACTCTAAGATGATAGAACTTCTCTTCGCAATGGTAGTTTTATACGTTGGCACATGAACACACTAATTATAGTCCATTCATTTCATATTTTAATCAAATTAACATTGAAATTGGTTTTTCGAAAGCATTTTTCATGCATTCGTTCGCGAAGCCGTGTTTAGATATATTCTAATACTTTCATTCATAGCGTACATCTAATTAAAAAGGTCACGCATGCGCACAATGAACTCTATCCAAGCCAATATTTAACTCTAGATTACTCTATAGTTTAGAATTACATCTAGATCTATATTTAACTCAAGATCTACCTAATTCTTTAACACATGAACATACAAAATTAAGTCTATTTATTTGTAATTTTAATTAAATATATGTAGGCCTACAAGCAAATGTTTGTATTTGAAAATATGGACTTACGTGGATCAGCTATTTTGAAAGCTTTATTCATACTATTTTACATTTACGCATTCCTTAACTTATAACATTATTATTTCGTTTAATTGTTTACATAACACTCTCAGCTCTCAGTTATGCACAAATAAAGGCCCTCGGGCAGCGGGTAAAATATGTTTAGTAATGTATAAAGTTTCAATATGCATAAAATCTTACGTTGTATATATATTTTTTCCCATTCATCTTCAAGCTATATAGGTCTTTATTCTATACAACTATTGTAGTCACAGTTGTTTATTTTAATCAAATTTTTTTTTGGTTAATTCAGGTTAGATTATTTTGGAACGGCTCCAACATTTCGTTTTTCTGTAACATCCGGTTTGTCCTAGAGTAAAAAAAAACTCTCTTGTGTTGTTGTGTGCCTGTGAGTTGGTGTAGGTGTAGGACGTGTACTGCTCCACTGTCACTAGAAGGTAAAGCTACTAAGATCTTGACCACCCCACTCCAAAAAAATGCAATCGAAGCTCTTGCTGACCGCTGTCCTCTTTCCATTTAAGCATCTGTTGGCATCACACCTCCACTTCAACGGTTCTAAATCTCTTGTTAATATTGAGCCCTGCTCCAGCTCTTGTTTATGTCATGTTCATATATACCCAGTGTAAACTACAAAGTTTCTAAAACTATGGAGATGAAAGTAGAGGGTAGAACACTTACAAGGGAGGGTAAGACTGAGAATGATTCTACTAGACTCTCTCTCTCAATTCATTCTTCACATTATTAAAGATCCCTACAAGTACGCATCTACCAGCACTTGTGCCAAATTTTGGTAAGTGGATCTAACTAAAGGTCGGGGCAGAATTTTTCAGGAGACTGTACTCTCTTCAAGTGTCAATATAAAGTACTTTTTTTATATGAATAAATCTAAAAGTATGTCATAGCGTCTACTTGTAAACTTAACCGCATCTTCTTTTGTTTTAATATGTATAGTTTGTTAAATAGTAAAAATATTTTTTTCCTAAGTAAATACAGACTTTACTTTAAAAGAAAATATAATTACACCCTAACACATTTCATGTGTCAACCTAGCCATTCATGTCAATCAATGACTTAAACTCTGCCACGTCTTTGGTTTTCCTGGCTGATTTAGGCAACCCATTGCATGCTCTAATGGCTCTAGGGAAAACAAAAGAGCATATGGAATAGGAAATGTGCTTCTATTTTTGTGTCTTTCTGAGATGTACTATTGAGGCCCTACACAGTCAAGTGCTATCGTAAATGAGATTTGACCAGGACTCAATAAGCTCAATAAATTAATTTAAAGTTAATTATAATGCTATAAAAATACACTGGTGCATTCTGGCTAACTTATTTGGAAACCCATACAGAGCCGGATTTAAAGAAGATCAGGCTGAGCTACAACCTCGGGGACTCCACAATAAAGGGGCCTCCACAAGAGAGGTGCTTCCACAAAAGAGATATAATTATATCGATTTTAGACGGGTCAGAAATTAATTAATTTTTTTTTACAGTAATGTTAGCAATTTTACGGCTGTCAAAAATGTGATTGAGAATTTTCCTGTTGTAACATGCTCGAAATAAGTAAATATAGTTCTGGATTTACAACAGTGACTCAGCGTATGAATCAAAAGTTCCTTTTTAAGACGTTGTGATCTATATGGCTGAAAATGTAAAGGGGATTTGTTTCTCTGGCCCAGCAAGGTGTAAAACCCTCCGAAAAAAACTAAAACAAAAAATATGCAAGTTTTAAAATTAAAGCATACTTATAAAATATTTTGTTTAAAGGAAAGTGAGAATAAATCTGCAAGATATCTATTGTTTCTTCTGAAATAGAGCATGCTTTTAGATATAAGTATTCTCATTCATAAGTGGATCTTTATTAGAGCTGCGCCGGACCTCCACATTCTTAAATCCGGCACTGCACTCTGGGCCGGTCTTAGGCCACTGCATCATATGCGGTCGCAGTTGGCACCGCGCTTTCATATGCCCCGTGCTAAATCTAGGTGTAATTATTAAATCGTAAAATATATTCGAAAAATTCCCGGAATCTGAATTTATTAAAATCTCCTGAGAAATAAACAAAATTGTCATTTGTGGGTGTCATTAATTGCGGAAAATCAGTCCTACGCGCGATAAAAGAAAAAAGCCATTGTCAGCTTTTATGTAATAAAAATGTAATAATCGAGCAAATTTTCACCTTAAGGAAGTTCCAATATTTATTTACTTTTATAGTCACTGGCATAAAAATATGTCATAGTTACAACACTTGTAAAGTTAAGTTAACGTAAACTAAGTATATAATGGATAAAATTGAAAGTCATAAAATTAAAAGTCGAATTTATTTTCTAATACTAAATCTTAATCTTGATCTTCTTTTCTACCCTTCGGAAAAAAAATGGCTTCATTTCGCTACTTAAAATGTGAGCAACATTATATCTAGCTCAGAGATGCCCAAAATACGGCTCACTAATGAATGTAAGTGTTAGATCCACGGGTTTTAGTTTTAGTTCCATTTCATTACGTTTTTTGTATCTTTTCTGTTATGTGGCCCGCGACCCGAGTGTCGGAAAAGTAAAATGGCCCGCGTGTCGAGTTAGGCTTGGCATCACTGTTAGACTATTCAAAGTTCTGATGCAGCGGCTACTTTTTTCTTTTCTGAAAGCGAAACATCTAATTTTTAAATCAATTACGTGGGAATTTTTTTCATAAAAATACAAAACTTTTACTAGAGGCTCTTTGGTAGGGGAATTAAGTATTTACCATATTTTTAACACATTTGTGCAAATGTATTAAGATTTTTTATCAATTATTTAAAATCAAAGCATATTGCAGAGTTAGTAAGTTCTGTAAAACTAACTACTACATTTACACTACAAATTTTACTTTTCTAAGAGAAAAAAACTATTAATTATGAATACAAGTTAGACATAATTGAATACAACAATTAATAAGTACTTTTTCATATTTTTCGCGTAACAATGCCTATACTAACTTAATGTAAACACACTAACGAGGAATACTTTGTTATAAAGGAAAAGCTTTTTTTTTCTTAAGGAATAAGAGATTGACCATTTACAAAAAAAAAAATAAAAAAAATAGGTCTTTTAGATATTTATTAAAAGAAAGCAGTTAGGCCAAAAATAATAATACTCTTTATTGTCCGTAAGGAAATTTGTTTTACAATTGCTGCATTATACCAAACAAAGCATTAAAACTATAAAGAAAAACAAAATGTTCATTGACACCAGACTCACTCACAATTAACATGAGAAAAGTTTACATCAGATTGTTTCTATTTAATGATTTGATTGCCAGAGGAACAAAGAGTTTTTGTGTATGTTTGTCTTTGCTATCTAACTTCACATTCCCTTTCACCTATCCATTGGTCTGCTGGAACGCTGGGGCATCACACAAGATCTGTACACATTCTTTCTCCATTCTTCTCTGTCATTTGTCTTTGATAGAATTTCATTCTAATGTTCTCTCTATGTAATATAGAAACCTGACTAGGTGGACCACTTCGGGGGCCAACTTTGAGTTTGTATTTCCTCTCAAACATTGTAACCTTCATTATGCTATTTTTTTTATCTTATTTGTTTTTACTTCAATATGCTTGTTCTTTTGTTGCTGTTGTTGTAATTATATATTTGCGCATGTCTGACAATTCTTATGCTACTCTTTAAAAAAGATCACTTACTATTATTTCTTTCATTTGGTTTTTATTTACAGTTAGATCGTGATCTGAAATCATTGTAAAATGTAATGAGAGAAGTCACGTCTGTCTTCAGAGATTGGGAAAACCTCGAGGCTACCAACTTGCTTTGAACAAAAACAAGAGAATGGAAACGTGGGTTACAATGTTAATTATACAAAATTTTCTCTGTGTGTCCGTGTGTGTGTCTGTGTGTGTAAGTGTGTGTGTAGACCGATGTGCTCCAAATACAGTGGCTAAGATGCAGGAGTTTTCTTTCTGTATTATAGTGCATTGTAACTCAGCAAACTTTAAAGAGAGAATTTTGTATTAGAAGGGTCACTAGCTTAAAGACAAGTTTTTATATTATATGATGGGCCTCTAAGTCTAGGTCTACCTGTCCTCACAATCATTATGTTAAGTTTGATAATGTATCCTTAGCTGTACAGATGTATACAATGAACGTCCTCAGAGAAGTCCCATTTGTTAAATAATATAATACTATACAATCTTTAACAATTTAATAGGTGCCTTACTAACATCCATGCAGCCCTTATCTTATAAAATACAGACGTGATTTCAAATAAGAAGATGCACTACCGGCCTACAGAATATCTACCCGAATGCTCACATAGCCAGTCCGTCCCTGCTAGTTTGACAGAAAGGATACATTTGTTTGAAAAGAGTTTCACAGCTGATGAGAATGTGAAGAGATGACAGTGAAAAGTTAAAATGGTTTAAAAGGAAATTCAAAATTCTTTAACGTTTTGAGATTAGATTTGAGTTTTGTATTTTACTGATACTGAACTGTGGATATTGAGAATACACTTTGAGTTTGTAAGTGCTGGAAAGTTGGCTTTTGACTCCCAATAAATATTTAGCACTGACATATATACTGTCTGGAGTTATAAAGAGTCCCACGTCTCAAGGAGCTTAAAACCTTTTCAGGTCAATATACGCTATTCTTTTGAGATGGGAAACGAGTCGAATCCTAACCGAAGTCGAACATCACTTACGTCTGAACCGAACCCGAACTTTAAAACTGATTGGTATGAACCGAACCAAACGATCTATCCTCCTCAATGAATCAAAATTCTTCATTCTTGTAAGAAAAAAAAAACAAAATAAAAAAATTTTTTCTACTAGAATTCTTGGAAAATTTCCCAGCTGTTTTTGAGCAGGCCGTGTCTTTGACAGCTTGTGTGTGCTTCTTTTCTACATCATTTTGGGTTGCCATCTTTTGGTATTAAGACAAAGGGTACAGTACTAAGTAATATTGTTAATGAAATGAGAGATTCGAAGAAACGAAAAATAGACTCTAAATATAGAAACTACCAGCAAAAATGGACACATCTTTGTCTTATTGTGGAACATATAAATAACCCAATATGTTTGATTTTAACATTTTAAATCTTTGTCATATTAGAAATGAAGGCACAGCTTTTTAAGCTTACATTTTGTTTGTTAAAATGTATTATTATTATTATTATTATGATTATGTTAGAAAAGAATGAGTATAGATACTCTGGCGCAGCCGGGGTCGAGTTTCATTAAAGGGAAACAAAATTCATCGTAGTCCCTTTTATCAGTTTCCACTGAGGAATTGTTTGGTGATGTGGCAAGTCTACAGCAGTGTTCCTATTATTATAGGTATATGTCTAAATATACATATACAATTTTTAACTATAACAATCAGTGGCATAACTAAGAATTGATCATCATTTGGAGGCCCAAAGGGGCACTTGTATTTAACATTCGACACCATGACATGAGATAATGGGGTAATTTTTAATATTTAATGTAAAAAAAAAATTCGAACACTACTGTTGGTGGGGGAATTTTCAAATTCCCCCCCCCTCACCCCACCATATCTACAATACTGACAATAATGAACCATTTATGTTTCCTTTTAACTTAATTATTTGTTATAACTCAAATATTAATTGTTATTCTCCAGAATGCAAGATGCAGCTGATGGGATTTCAAATTACTACCTGTATGTCTTAGCCAGCATTGGCGTGCCAGCCAATATTTTCACCATCCTCACAATACTCAACATGAAATCCATTAGCCCAGCCTCCTTCTTAGTGGTGGTTCTAGCTGCCTCTGACGGCTGCGCCCTCATTTCGAAAGTAACTATTTACCACTTGCAAAGATTTACCAGGAAAGGGGCACTTTGCAAGTTGGAATTTTTGCCAGTGTTCTGCACAATGATGGCGAACTGGATCCTTGTGTACATCTGCTTTGAGAGGTTCATTTCAGTGTGTTTCCCAATGAAAAGAATGTATCTCGTCACCAAAAAAAGAACCTACATCATTGTTGCCTCTACGGCGGCTTTTCTGTTTGTGTTGACGGCAGCTACGTTTATAATTGTATGGGATAGCCATTCACTACAGTGCGGCATACATGAAAACTATATCTGGTACTGGTACAACATCTGGGTAAAATATGTGAGTCCTTCAATGACGGTGTACTTACCTTTTGCGCTGGTATTGATCTTCACAGCGGCCATTATACGAGCGCTGAAAATGGCTTCCAGGGAGTTAAGAAATTTGTTCAAGAGAAGCCTGAGCATGAGAAGAAGCCCAGAAGACAAGACATTTTCATTCAATGAAAGGAAACTCGCAGAATCCGAGAAACTGGAAAGGATGATAACTTGGATGATGATTCTCGCCGCCATTTTTTTCTTAATTTTCTCCCTTCCTGGTTGTGTATTTTTTAATTTGCCAGAACCAGATGCGGAGTCAGACGTAGAGAGCCTTACAAGATATATGCTGTTTGAACAGATACAGCATCTCTGTTTGGACTTGACCCACACGCTTAACTTTTTTCTATATGTCCTAACATTAAAACGCTTCAGGAAGCAACTTGTCAAAGTTTTGATTTGCAAGACAGCTCGAGAGTATTGGCGTAAAAAGCGCGATGAATACGCCGCGAAGGAGAGTCAACATACTGATATCACGCATGTTGACAACGAGAAGTGAGTACTCTTATCAGTTTGAACATGACTCGCTTGTACACAATGTTCTATAAAAGAAGGTAGTTTTCCTTCACTTGCCTATAAAACTTAGGACGACAAATATTTTCCCTGATTTAGTCTTGTTCTATGTCAGCAACTGGTTTCTTCAGAGTGGAAGTTACTTTAAACGATTTTTCACCTATGCAATAGAAACCAAAATTTATTTATTTTATTTTATTTTATTTCTGTTTTTTGTTTTTAGAGAAAATGAAGTCATTCTGTGCATTGCATGTCACTGACTTTCGAGTGTGGAGGCGAATAATGAATGACACTGTCTAAATTCTAACACATGTTGAAGCTTTTAAATTTTGGTGAAAAAAAAAAATTGCTTGACACCGCTTACGTTTAATCAACAACTGGAGAAAGAAACTTGTCGACCAAAAAAAAATATATCAAACTTTCCTGACACGTTTATTGAACAGTGTGCACAGAAGTAGAATCTACCTTCCTCAACCAGTTGGCGAACGTAGCAGGTTGTTGTTTGTTTTCATGCAAATCTGTAGTGGAATTGAATTACGATTTTTTCTCTGGTGCATAACTACTACATCTCTCGAGTCAGGATAGCAGCATTCAATAAATTCTGATTTAGAATGAGTTCTATAGCATGTATATGAGAACGTCTTTATGGAAGCCTCAGTGATCTTGTCTCAGCAATGGACATAGAGTGAAGGGATAAAAAAAGAGTTTCTATGGAAAAAGAAAGAAACTATGAAGAGACCCGAACAAGACTTTGGCCCCAAAACACTCCTATAGAAAGAAAACTCTATGGAGAGCTGAAATAGAAACAATAGATACAATAGATACAATCTTTCATGTTCATAAGCTCTCTAGTAGCAGATTGATTACTGTGTGGGCTTGAGAAGCCTGAGAAGGACTGAGCCACGAGTTCGAAATCAAGTTGTTGTTCCCCTTTCTTTGTTTCTTTAAGTGCTTTTTTATTGTTAATCTAGATCTATTACGAATGTAATTATTTGACTGATCCAAACTGATTGATACAACTATGCTTAAAATAAGATTTTTTAAACGAATTTATTTCTATTTTCATGTTTATTTTCTGAATACGAAAAAAAAAATCAACTATGTAAGATTTAAAAAAAAAATAAAAATACATTTTTACAAGTATTGACCACTTCCAAGGTCATCTTGCCCAGCTTCACGTAAAAATGTGCAAGCAAAAATATGGTTCATAGATGATGGAACATAGTTCATGAGACTTAGATTTATCTCGCTAATGAACGACAATCTCCAGAAGTACAAGATTCCCAAGTCCTTATTGCAGAAAAAAAAATAAATAAAATAAACATTGACACTAAACACGGGTTCTAATTTTCATTTTTTCCCCATTTTTTTTTTTAATAATGAAATTGTGTAGAGAAAAATTATTTCCAATACACTACTAAATGTTTGAAATAGCTTCCAAATTCGGTGGTTTCATTAAACATTTAATGATCCTATCGCTGTATCTCTGCTTCAGCTTTAGTTGCACACCACCGCACCGTTCAACACGAGTGGTAGGTAATATGTTGATCCAAGGAGAAGCTGTGCATTTTTCTAAGAGGCCACTAAAACATATCCAGCTTTGCCTTTTTTTTTGTTTTAATAGTTTTAATAGTAGATTTTTATAATTGTCATGGATATTCTTTAATTATTTTCGGATATTGCTATATATTTGTGAAGCCGACTTAGTTTCAGATTCTCATCTGAAAATGCCGTCATTCAAAGTAGTACATACTTTTAATTTAATGGTAATTCACTACAAGTAATATTTTATTAAATACCTGCGAGTTTTCGTAACAACACTTTGTCAATGTTTTTTTTTGTTTCAAAAAAGATTAAATTATTCTATTTGACAATTAGCTTTAACGTTTTTTTTCAATTAACATTTACATATCAATATATTAACATATGTAGTTAAAATAATAATCTAAAATAATAATCTATTTACTAGTTTGTGTATCAAATCTTAAACGTTTATGCGCGAAAGATACTCTCACTAGATACTCTCCGATTACAGCAAAATAGTAATAATTTTAAAATAGAATTTTAAAGAATTTTTTTAAATATTATTTTTTTTTAAATCTTTAGTTTCTTCTTTACCCATTTATACCCAGCGCCCCCTTACCGCCCTATTTTGTGCCCATCGCCCCCATATCGCCCCTTTGGCTCCCAGTGCCCCCCAAAATCTCGAAAACGCCCCCAAGGGGCGATATCGCCCCCGTTGAAGACCATTGGTATACATCTTTTGGAATGTCAGTTTAACCCACTAGGTATACAGAATCATATTTGGTTACGACTTACAATATCTGAACTTTTAAGGGTTCCTCATCACTAATTGCTCGGGGCCTTATTAAGTCTAAATTTCGGCCCAGATTATTACAATTTTTACTTCAAGGTTCAAATGAGTGACCTTTACACATAGTCCTGTGCGTAATGTTTATACCATGATAATCAACTACTCCGCCTATTGAATAGGAGATCAACTTACTTTAAGTGTAGCGAAGTGAAACAGTATATCATAAAAGTTCTGCTTCCTACATAAAAAACACTCAATAGCAAGGATTACCAAATATTTCAATCTACGAGAATCGTTGATCTCAAGAAATTCTTTATTAATTTTTAGGTGCGAGAAGCTTCTCTCACCGAATTCCAAATTTACGGATATCGCAAAAGGCCGTTTTTTTTTTTCAATTATATGTATTGGCAGTATTTTCCATATTGAATGAAACTCCAAAATGACAACTTTTGCGTATATTTTTTTTAGGAGACGACTATGAGTTTTCAGAAGATTTTAATAATTTCCGGAGATTTCCAGGAGTTCCTGGTAAATCAAGAGACCAAGGGGAAATCTGTTATAAGTATTATACGTTTTAAAATAGTTTAATTTAATAATTTACAAATAGATTTAGCGCAGGGCCTATAAACGTGCTTGTAAATGAAGATATCCTTTAAAACATGCTGTCAGGGGACATAACAGATAAAATAAAATATCTGCTTTTATTTTAATAATCATCTCCTTTTGATGAAACAGGGTGGAGGACACAAACTAACCATGAGATAGTGACTGAAATAAAAAAAAAACAACCAACTACGTTGGGCAGGTCACTTTAGAAGTATCAGATAACAGAGGAGAGAAACTTGTATACAGACAAAAAACAAAAGGCAGGCGACCCAAAGGCAGACCCCGAATGCGATGGATTGATGATGTGGAGGCAGATCTGCAACTGCTTGGGGTTAGGGCGCGGAGACGAAAGGCCCAGGTGAGATCTGAAGGGAAGGATGTGTTGAAGCAGGCCAGAGCCCTCCATGGATATTGTCATTCTTTCTGCTTCTTTTAGCAAGGCACCTGCTCTGGTGTCTCTTTAAGGGTAAAAACAGCTTTTTTTATCAACTGTTTCCTACTGCTACACAGTGTTAGTTATGTTGGTTTGTAGTAGTAACAAGGTCTGATAATTTTGA
>JADKLZ010083857.1:27368-40666 GCA_021533235.1 Biomphalaria straminea
ACGTAATGAATCTCAATTCATATCGCTTCACGTCGTGCATTCTGTGCAGCAAAGACATCTATAACATCATCTACATCGATACTTTCTAGTATTTGTGACTTCACTGACATTAAAGCGATGATAAGCCTTTCTTGCGTCGTTGTTTTCCTGGGATAGTTTTTGATGAACTTGAGCTTTGAGAATGACGCAATGGAAGTGGCCTCAGTTAGCGGTATTCGGAGAAGGTTGCAAGGTTTGAGCATACATTATTACCATATGAAGCCCGTTTCCGCAATATGTCTATTGTGGATTGTATTACTGGTTTGTGATGAAAACTGCTCGTACATCAATGACATCATTCAACAAAAGATTTGCCATTTATTTCATCATACAAACAGGACAAAGTAACACAGTTTGTCATAAGCGTGGCATCATCCAACAGGTGTCTTGGTTCAAGAAGAAACCCAAAGGTATCCATTTTTTCCAGCCTTTGAAATATTTCCTTCATCCCCATTTGAAATCTGTCCAGCACTTCTGTCGCAACACGTTTGAATTACAGTTCTATTGACAGTCCTACATTAGAACTAACTTCCCTTAAAGTCTTTTCTCTCTTCTGGTTGTTTTGATTACAGGGAATCCATAGTACTAACTACCTTCTTTTGCTTTTTCTTTGGATTGGGTGATCAGTTCCCCCAGTTTCTCGTCATTTAGCAGAAAGCATGCTCGAGTATAGAAATACTCCGATAAGCATCAATACTGCTGATGAGTAGAAGACTCAGTGACATTAATCCAACTGATCCAAAACTATTGAAACAATCGGTAATTGCAGATTATTGCAGAAAATGCAGAGACATTACTCAACGAACGACAGATCAAAAGTAAAGTTAAATACGATGCAAAAGCAAGACTACCTAAAAATTACTCTGTCGGAGAGAAAGTGAGAGTTCGTCTAGAACAAACATGGCAGAAAGTAGTTCTCATAAAAAAACAACATTCCTCACCCAGATCTTACATCATAAACAAATAATGGGAAAACGTACAGAAGAAATCAACGCTTTTTGAACAAGGGTTTCGATCACGATATCTTTGGGTACTTTGATACCGATGAAGGCAAAGAACAGTAAACTGTTAGAACACACGAAACAATTATAGACCAACTAGATAACCTGTTGTGCCAGTGAAGACAACCAGAAGTGGTCGAATTGTTAACGTTCCTAGTAGATATCAGTTTAAGAACTTTAGTAGGAAGGATGTGATAATAACTTGAAAAGGAAGGATCTCTGGGGTTAATTTGGAAAAAAAAGTTGAACAATTCAATATTGCTTTTGGATTTATGCCTTACAGACGTATTCGCTAGCCAGAAAGACGACCACTCATTGTGGCTGCGTTATCTTAGGTTTAACCAATGTATCACGCTGTTTTGAAGCCCCACCCTGGTCAACTCGAATAATGGACAATTGTAGCATTATTAAGAATAATAATTATTAAGAATACGCTGTATATCATACAGCTTTATTCGTGGCCAGTAGCAGCCTTAGGGAGTGGCAAGTGGGGCAGCCGCCCCAGGCCCCGCGTTCGATTGGGGTGGGTGGGCGCGATCAGAGATTTTATTGTCACAAACTTGATCACCACATATTTTCCTTATACAATCCGATTGAATGTCGATGTTTCGTATACGAAAAAATATATCCGGATTGATTGCTTCCGTCTATTTGTTTTTTTTTTCCCAATAAGCTATGGCCATGGGAGTAATTTTTAAACTTTTTTTTTAAAGTTGAAAGAATTTTCTTTATGTAGAAAAATTACAATACAGTATATATAGCATTTAGCGCGGCCAATAGTAAGCCAACAATGGCTACGCAATGTTCTATGTTTTGTAACAAAAAGGAAGGCCCACAGCCTTAAGGCAGACAAACTGTCTTGTTATTGTTACAGCATTAGAGACGGATTAGCCGGATAGCGGGATGTGGTACGGTATATATAGTTTATCCTTACGGGACCCCGCACATGACACACGCACAGGGTCCGCGCACTGCTAAGGACGCCCCTGTTCGTGGCAACAAAGAGAGTAATATTCTTAGTTTTTGCTGCAAGCACATTTTATCTCTTTTGAAAGTAAAAATAATCGGCAACCAATCTATTAAAGATTTGCATTTTAAAATGTAAAACTAACTTTAACTTTTCTTTGTCGGAAAAAATATTTTAAAACGAACTGGTACTTGACACTATTTGTCAATCAAATATATTAATTTATGTATGTACAAAAAAATTTCGGACACCCGTTTGGGGGCCTCCCTAAGTGGGGGCCCGGGGGGATTTTCAAAAGCTCCCCCTCCCTTCCCCCTACGCTACGCCACTGTCACTCGACATAATTTTGTTCCATGATATTGTCACGTGACCGCAATATAAAGAAGAGAATTTCTGCACCATCACTTGTCCATTACTCTGTTGAACAGTTGGGGCACCACACAGGATCATTCGGCCGTCTTTGTCCATTCCATTTTTGTCTTTTGTCTTGGACAGAATTTCCCTTAATGACAGGCCTGTCCATATATTTTGGTTGCCTTTCCACTGCTTTCTCTTTCTTTTTTCCTGCTAATGTTCCCTGAAGGAAGGTCTTTGCGAGGCCTGAAGACCTTGTTATGAGTTTATTTTAGTTGGTTAGCAGTTCTTCGTGGGGGTCCATTTGCTGTGCTAATCCTATCTCTAATCTTTTCCTTTATGCACTTTATCCCAATGCCTCCAAAGTATCATTGGAGATATAAAGTTTCTGACGTCATAGCGCAGATGGATTAGAATGAGAATAACCTTTTTTTTTTCAATGAATGACATTAACTCTAATTCCCCCAAGCTCGATTTTTTTAAAAAAAATATGTATCTGTATCAGCATTTCACTCTTCAGCACATTGAGTGTCTATAAACCTTGCGCCTAATCCCCATGTGTAGTACAGGAGCTGGACTTGATTGGAGGTAACTTTGTTTTTGCAGAGGCTAGAAGAGAGCAAGAAGAGTTGGAAAAAAATATTATGAGTATTTTCTGATAACTTAGCAATTAGAAAATTTGTGAGACTTGGTGAACATTCAAATGCAAAGTGAATTGATATCTACTCATTATAATTTTATTACAATAACAATTGAGATTTAAGGAGCATTTTGCAATATTTAAATATTTAAAACTCGGTTATAATTATGTATTAAGGAAATTCAGGTCACATCATTATTTTTCCAATAACCAAAAGTTAAAAAAATTGTTTTTAAACAATATAATTAAGACAAAGAAATCAAAACAGACCAAATAATAGCAAAATTAAAGTCAAATGATAGTCTAATGATAGTCTAATGATAGTCTGATGAATGTCAAGTATTAGTCTAATGATAGTCTAATGATACCCTAATGAAAGTCTCATTAAATTCTAATGATTGTCTAGTGATAGTCTAGTGATAGTCTACTCTAGCGATAGTCTAATGAAAGTCTAATGATACCCTAATGAAAGTTGAATGAAAATCGAATGTTAGTTTAATGAAAGTCAAATGATAGTCGAATGAAGGTCTAATGATAGTCTAGTGATAGTCTAAATATATTCTAGTGATAGTCTAGTGATAGTCTAATGAAAGTCTAATGATACCCTAATGAAAGTCGAATGATAGTCTAATGAAAGTCAAATGATAGTCTAATGAAGGTCTAATGATAGTCTAATGATAGTAGTGATAGTCTAGTGATAGTCTAATGAAAGTCAAATGATAGTCGAATGAAAGTCGAATGAAAGTCGAATGATAGTCTAATGAAAGTCAAATGTTAGTCGAATGAAGGTCTAATGATAGTAGTGATAGTCTAGTGATATTCTAGTGATATTCTAGTGATATTCTAGTGATAGTCTAGTGATAGTCTAATGATAGTCTAATGATACCCTTATAGAAGTCTAAACCGTTTCAATCATTAGATCTTTATGGGCAAATTTGTATTCTATAAGTGTGCCAAAAAATCTTTATTCCCCCCAAAAATACGAAAATTTCTTATTAAAGTTAACTCTAAAATGTCAGTGAATACGTCACTAAAGCTGCGAGTGTTGTCACTAAAGCTGCGAGTGTTGTAATAATAGTTCATCATAGTTCCTATGGGGGGCTGTGGTTCGAGTGAAATGTGGTTTTCCCGGCTGATTCAAGCAACCCGTTTCATACTGTAAAGAGACTAGCGAAGACGGAGCACTTGCACGAAGTCGCGCTGAATGAATGAGTTAAAAGAATGAAGGTGGCATGACGTCCCTCAAACTGCACGTGCCACAGTGAGAGAAATGTATCCCTCTCGGTGTAGGGGTCAGTGCTTCCAGAATGCAATGCCAACTCTGATTACCCAAAAAGCAGACAAAGTAGCGAGGAGGTCATAATCAAAGGTAGTAAAAGTTGTAATGGGGGGGGGGGCTCGGTGGCTGAGTGGTTAAGCACTTGGCTTCTGAGCCTGGGGTCCCGGGTTCGAATCTCGGTGATGAGTAGCATTTTGAATTTCAGGATTTTTAAGGCCCACGTGAGTCAACCCAACAAAATGGGTGCCTGGCTTTAGTTGGGTTAGAGAAAGTAAGGACGGTTGATCGTTGTGCTGTGCAAATGACAACCTGCTCGGAAACCGTTAGCTAAAAAACCTGAAGACCTTTAACATCACCTGCCCTATTAATCGCAAGATCTGAAAGGGGAAACTTAAAGGTGATAATTAGCAACATAAAAAAGACAATAAAAATGATTTGATATATTATCAATGTCTAGTTCAAAGTGGCACAAGTAGGCCATACGTTCGGGTCACAAATATTCTTTTTGACATTTACCTTGCATGAGTAGTAATCAGATTCACTTATCCCTAAGTCTGTTACACCTTTGGGGCACCACAGATGATACTTTGACAGTCTTTCTCCACTCTGTAATAATAGTGGGCGAAAATGATTGTAATTTTTTTTAAGTATAAAGGAATAATATTAAGTTGTAAAAATAAAACTAAAAATAATAACCTAATACATGTATTACAATGTAGAAAAAAGTTGAAAACAAATAAAAGGAATGAAAGTGAACGTGAATTTTACTTGAACCCAAACTAAACACACTCAAATGTGAATTTTACTTCAGCTCAAACTAAACACACCCAAAGGGAAGTTCACTTGAACTAAAACTAAACACACTCAAACGTGAATTTTACTTGATTTCAAACAAAACACACCCAAACTTGAATTTTACGTGAGCTAAAATTAAACACTCCCAAAGCTTTGCAATTACGTATTTTGTATTCTTTTTTTTTTGTGCGTTTTAATTTAAGTTTTTTTTTTTTTTTGTTTTTGTTTTTTCACTTTTTTTGTGTGTACCATTTACTTAACGTCTATTTTAACAATATAGACCTTTTTTTGTAAGATAAGACACAACATAGAATGTAACATACAAATCAATTAGCACAGGAAATGAGGCTATTACTGTGTCAACTTCCAATAATTCGCTCCATATCCTTGGACTTCACATAACCTTGTAACAGATTCACTTCTATTTTTCTTTCATTCGTAAAACAAACATTTTTTTCTTATTTACTTAAGACTCTCTTTTAACTTTAAATAAACATAATTAGGACACAGCAATAAAACGAAAGTAAAGGTTTTTAAAAAAAACTACAAAACTCAGCTCACTCTTTGATTGGCAGGCGCACTTGAAGAACTAATTACCTTGTCTGCACTGCGGATAATTAGGGAGAAGCATTCTGGCTAGACTTTTATGTAAGGGGAGTGATTTTTTTTTTACTTTCTTTTTTAACAAAACAAATCAAAGAGCTTTGATACAAAATTATATATATTATTTATAAAGATATAAAGTAGCGAATTTGTGTATGCAGTTGGTTTTATTTCTTCAAAAAATGTTTTTCTTTTGTTAATTAATATTATGGTTTATTGTCCTAGTGGAAAGAAAAAAATTTAGACATATGCAAACAATTACAAAATACCCCAGTCTAAGATACAGAAAACTTCCGACTACAATAATAAATTTTAAATTTAGAAAGTAAAATAACAAATTATTAATTATTATCATATTGTTTCATATCAAAAGAGGAAAAGAACTTATAAATCAAGGAGAGATATAGTTGAAAATGTGGGGCATTTAGATACGATTTTTTTAAACTAAAAGTTGTTTTTTTTTAATTTTCTTTTTGGTTCATGCGATTATAGAGTTACGTTCGAGCTTCACGTTCATTATCAGCCAATTATTGACATCAATTACTCCGTTTTAAATGCCCCCGATCTTTTTTCCTCTCTATTCTCTACTGGAGTAAGGAAAGTAATCAACGATATCTCCTCACTTCCATAATGATCATCCAGTATTTTTTTCAACAAATTCAGCTTGATTCTATCTAATCCGACTACTGATAAGCACTGGCAAAGTTATTCATGTCTTTGTACACCCATATTAAATATATATATATATATATATATATATATAGATAGATTGATATCTATATATAAATATGTATATATATATAAACACTACACACATTTATTATACTGATATGTATATTATACCATATGTACCCAAAATGTTATTCAGTATATATATATATATATAAACTTTACACTTGTTAATGGTACCTATACATATATCATCCCATATGTACCTAAAATGGTATTCAATAAGTTCCCGGGTATTCTTTGAATCAACTTCTGCTTGCTGTAAACAAGACAATGTACAACCTGTGCAGTCCCCATTCACTCAGTATTAAGATGGTACTCAGTATAGCATCACACGCCGTGAGGTAACCCCCTTTATAATTTGTTATTTTCTTTGTGAAAATGACATGGTTTTGAAGTAAGTAGGTCTCTTCTGAATAATGTTTAAACTCATTTGCGCTAAAGAAAGCAAGTCGTAATTTTTACGCAAAGATGATTTTCAAAGTTCACGTGAATTAAGGCTAGGAAATGACGAGGCGAATTTTTAAAACTACAACAATTAGGGGGGACAAAGGAACTAGTTTAAAACACTTTTTTTTTCTAATTGATAAAAAATGTAACAGTCAACAATTATATAGCCAAATGAAAAAGGAAGCAAATAAATATATGATAGATCCGTAAATAAACCTAACAAGGTATATAACATTGAAATAGTGTAAGCTCTGCTAAATGGTATATAAGATTGAAATACTGTGAGCTCTGCTAAAAGGTGGATATCACAGAATTTACTTATGCATATGCGTATTTTGACCGGACAAATTTCTTCTTCTTCTAGGTAATAACTCTGAGATGAAAGATGAAGAGGTTTCCAACCTCAACTCTGCGTACAGTTTGACTTCTAGAGGTGAGTTCGGGATAGCTTATTACCAAATTTAAATCATCTCATTCTGTTTGTCTGTAAAACCTATTCTCTGATCAAGTTGAAACTTTGCACAATTATTCCCATGTACCTGGCAAAACAAAAATCGATTAAAAAATAACCAGTTAGTTAACTAATTATTGTTAATTAATTATTTTGTTTGGTATAGAACAAGTGAAAGAAATAGTACTTGACTGATGTGTACAAACACATACACGCACACATACATTTTTCCAAGGTGTGGGAGGTACCCATCACCCCGAAAAAAAAAATCCCGGCTACGCCCATGTATGACTGTGAACTAGCCCCTTTATATCTGGTGTAGAGACTGTGTAAGTCGCTTTAGAGTTTGAAACTAACAGTTGATATCTATGAACATTTTCATTTTCGTAAGCACTTCGCTGGCACAGTGGCTAGTGTAATGTCTAGAGGAGGCTGAGTTCCAATTTAAGTTGCACAACTTTTTTCGTGTGTGTGTGTGTGTAAAAAGCTATCATTGTGACCTAGATACTTTCATCTTTCTCCCCCCCCCCCCCCCCCCTTCGCTTCCCAACTGATCCAGACAAGTATATAATAATAAAGCTTGTCTTCGAATCCGAAGATTATTGAGGAATACAGTGTTTCCCGTGGTTGTGCCGCCTCAGCTGTGACCTACATATATACAAGTATATATCTAATAGTCTAATGGATATTGTTGTTGTTTTTCTCAGAAAATTCATTGCGACAGTCTGTCTACACATAACAACACTCAGGTTCAGCTCTCTTTCAACGTTATGGTTCAAATACAATTATTTTGGCTACTAATAAAATGATCAAAGAACTACAAGAGATTAAACCCATTAACTACCACAAAACATATGACGGTGGTATATATGAGTCAACAATTTTGTAGTGCACTACTCCGTGCAATCTATTTCAAATGTGCAAATATATAGTTCGTGTCACGCCGGCCTACTTTCACACGGTGAACAGACGAAATTGATGGCTTACATTTGGACAAAGTTCACGGACGGGCCCAATACAGACCCGAATGTACAGATGAATAAGAACCGTCTACTGAATGCCAATGAGGCCAGATATGACAGAGCACACAGTCCAAAACACACACACACATGTGTCTCATGTGACAGTATAAATGTCAATGTTTACTGACACAGCCGACTGATTGAGCGGTTTCGAAATGGCATGTTTTAAAATTGTTCGTTTTTCGAGCTCCGTTCAAATGTTCAAGTTGACTTATGTGGAAGTTGATTCTATATGAATGTAATGTTTTACAGATGTTAGGTACTAAAAAGGTATTTTAAACATTGTTGAAATATGCAGGATCGGATTTCAAATGGTATAATAGTTCCCCTCCCTTTCAGAGGCGTAGGAAACAAAACGTTCTCCCTGGGCGAGGTACATTATTGGCTCCCTCTGCCCCCCCCATTGTCCATGAGCATCACATAGAACTATAGGTAGTGTGATGCCCCGCCCCTCCCCCCTCTACACTTTTGGCCCTCTCCCCACCCCTTCAAAAAAAAAAAAAGGAACATTCCCTGCCTTCACCATTTATATTTTCGGCGAACCAGACGCTTAGACAGGGTGTAATATGTTCTTGATACTTGTTCTATTTTTCGTTGTAAATAATGTTGACTTTATCCTTGACTTTCTTACATATAACATAGAGGTTCATTTACAACAGACTGCAATGCAAGCGAGTGAATACACTTGAGAAACAGCTTTATTAAAACATGATATATTTACACATGAGGGGATGATTTTCAAAATCCAACTATCGTTACGGTACTTCAAATTTTATATCTATAGAATTCAGTCCTAAAACTAAATGTATACAAACCGTTGCCATTTTAAAATGAACACGCCGTTGTTTGATTGCGTTCTTCCCTACACGTCTTCCCTGTGTGTCACGACACTATTTCTGTCTATGGTTTAACAATGTATCTATTTCTATATTTAGTTGAATTTAATAAATCAATGAATACTATCCTGATGCCTACATCCTCACAATAACTCACACCGTCCAAACAGAGATGTTTTTTTCTATAAAAGTAAATAGAATAAATTAACAATACAAAAAAAAAAATATGTTTCGTCTTTTGTTGTATGTTTCTCCTAATCGACGCCAGTCTGTTGTTTTGTTGTTGTTTTGTTGCCAGAGTTTAAGAACCACTGATTTAGAACAGGAGGGGCTTGTCCTGATTTTCTGTTACTTTAACATCAAAATTTCATCAAATAGCATTCTTTTTTTTTTCTCTGTTAATTTTATATTGTTACTCAATCCTATTACGGAAGTCAAAAAGCGAAGATGAACTGTGTTTGCATTATATTTTCACGGGAATGCAAGTAAAAGCATGCAATATATATTTTTTTAAAATCTTTAATTAGAAAAAGAACCATCGAAATACTGTCATATATCTCATTGCTGCAGGAATAAGCTCCCTTTCCTAGAAAAAAAAACAACTAAATTAATTAATTACCACTAATCGATTAATTAATTGGTTAGTTTTTGGATTTATTCAAGTGTTGTCATCAGTAATTATAGAAAATGTTTTACTTCATCTGAGACTGGGAAATGGAAGAAAAACGTATAAGATAAGTAACAAAGGAAATAACTGCGCTATAACAACAACCACATTGCTCAATGAGTAAAATGTATTCCCATTTTTGATACCAAACAAAATAATTAATTTCCAGTGGTTATTACACTAATCGGTTATGTTTTTTTAGGTACAATAAGTAATGGTGTACAGTTTTAACTTGATCCAAGAATGGGTGTGGGAGAAATAGCGTTTACAAAAATTGTACCAGATAGACAAACAAACAAACAGAGTGAGTTCTTACACGTTTTGTAAACAAAAAAATGAACATTTATGCTTGGCAAACACAACTAAAAATAAATCGCTTTATAAATATAATGTAAAATGCTCACAAAAAATAAAAAAAAAAAATCATACAGCCCATACACCCATTTTTATGATGTTTTTTTTCATCTATTTTTTACGATTAAACTTCTGTGGCAATTTTTATTGCAGAATAAGTGGACTACCGACATGTAAATAAAGATAACAGAGCATGTAAGGGAGTTAAACAGGGCTGGCTTCTTGCTCCACGAGAATTCCTGCTGCTTTGGCTGTTGACGCCTCACTAGCTGTAAATGTTTTAACCGTACATAAAATAACATATAACTTTCTTGAAAGAAGTGAAACTAAAATGGAATATCTCCAAAATCTCAGCAAAGTTTGTTAGGCCCATTGATAGAGCTAACTCTCCTTGCTCAGTGAAGAGTGTTAATTATGGTGGTGACCACAGACTTCATCATACGAGACATCTCATAATTGCAGCATTTCATCATTGTAGCATTTCATCATTGCAGCATTTCATCATTGCAACATTTCATCTTTGCAACATTTCATCATTGCAACATTTCATCATTGCACCATTTCATCATTGCAACATTCCATCATTGCAACATTTCATCATTGCAACATTCCATCATTGCAACATTTCATCATTGCAACATTCCATCATTGCAACATCTCTTCATTGCAACATTTCATCATTGCAACATTTCATCAGTGAAACATTCATCATTGAAACATTCATAATGAAACATTTCATCATTGCAACATTTCATCATTGCAACATTTCATCATTGCAGCATTTCATCATTATGGGAATTCATCCTTATGGTTATGGTTAGGGTTAACTTGCTCAGTATGTTTATTACTTAATTACACCTTCATGTACTTATGTTTGCAAAATCCACTTAATGCAATTATGAAATATTATGGTGATGAAATGTTGCAATGATGATCTGTCTTGTATGATGAGATGTCAGGGATAACGGTAATGTTGAGGGAACTGTCTACTAAGGAATGTACTAAATAATAATTATTTTCAGAGTCCACTAGATAGTCAACACTGGGCTCTACAGCAAAAGTAATGTGGCGTAGCTGGGGTGGGGGAGGAGGGGTTGAAATTGAAAATCCCCCCGGCTTCAGGTGGGCTCCCAAAAGAGTGTTTTTTTACATTGAAAATTTGATTATAAGCAACGGCAGTGGCCCCTAAAGAGGTCAAGCCCCCCCGGGCCTCCAAAGGATGGAGAAGTCCTAGCTACGCCCCTGACAGGGATGCTCCATTTGTTACCCTTTGTGTGTAAACAGATATTGGTCAAAAGATAAATAAGAACCTTGGATTCGATGAATAGTCAGTCACATCCTGAGAATATAAATCGAAATTATGAAACGATGTTTATTTGAGACGTAAACCTAATGGAAGACACGTGACTTAAGAAACAGAAAAAAAATGGTCTAAAGTAGATCAAGAGAACACCGTGTACAGATTGCATACACAAAAAAACTGCGATGTTAAGTTGTTTTTCTAACGATTAATGAGCTTTTGTCTCGAGGGGAGGTCACCCCAAAAAATATTGGAGGAGAGATAATTTACTTAACACTGCGAAAAAAAAGAAATATCTTCAGCATATTTGTGGGTGAGCATCTATCACATCTCTTTCATCCAACTCATCTCTTGAATCCTCGCCCCTTCCCCTTCCCCAACATTCACATTCCATGCCCCTCCCCCCATCAAGAAAATGTGTATGGAGAGATTGCACGTACGCAAAGAAAGAAAAACAAAACAAAAACCTTTGGTTGACTTACTTCTCGGGTCACGTCGTCTCCCCACACTGCTGGTGATGTACTACCTCACAACTCGCGTGAACCACACATTTTTGAGGGGTAAGTACACACACACATTTTCACAGTCTAAAAAATACGCCCCCAAATTTTTTTTTCTTTTTTTTTCAATGTGTTTAGAATGTAAGTGTCTACTGATTGAACACTTCTACAAGCAGAAAGTAAAATACCTACATTGGAAAACCAAAATGCTAATACTGTATACTAATTAACATAAATTTTAAATTTATATTTAAAAAAGATAGAAAAATAAAACGAATGCTCATAAAAATATGTTTCTTGGTACGCTCTTATAGAGATTGGTAATCGACCATGCGTTGCGATGTTTTGAACCTATTTATACGAAATGCTAGGTATAACTTAAAGAATATAATTGGTGCAGGAGTTATTGGAAGAAAAACACCTTGTTGAAAATTCGGGAACGCCTATAAGGTTTCACTCCTGATTCTATCTTTTAGTGTTTTTTTTCCACAGTTAGCTTATACAAAAGATAGCGGTAGGTTTGAAAAAAACAACAATCATATTTAAATATTAACTTTATTTACATTTAGAATACTGACTCGGGCGGCATCTTTTTATTTTCTTTAATCAACAGAAAATTGATCAACGTTAAGCTGACCTCCTCCGGATGTAGAACGACTATACCTCATCACATAGAACACTTTATTTTAATGTAATTATAAAATCCTATTCTGAAGAGACCTTCACGACCAAATACAGCAGAGTGTAAAAGCAACTTTCCGATAGATATGTGGAGTTATTCCCCTTTTAAGGTTTTGTACACGTTTTTAACACTTCTCATTGATAAAAAATATTAATTAATGATTTATTACATTTGTACACCGGTGCGGAAGGTTTCTTTCTCTTTTTACGATATAAAGATTAAACTTATTCAGATTCAGTATTCAGATAGATGGAAGAGTTTGTGCACTTTTTCCCTTAGATAAGCTTTGCTGCTGCTGTTTTTTTTTTAAAGATGTATTAAATCTTGCTTGCTTTTAAATTTAAAAAACAAATTTATAATAACGATCAATAAAGCGGAGCTATTCTCTTAGACTTTTAGCAAGAGCAATAATTATCGCCAAAATAAAGTAGCTCCTGCATAGCCTCCCTTTAACGAGTTGCTCGGATGTTTTCTTTTTGGTGATTGCTTCTTATCGTTTTATGTGTATGTGTGTGTGTGTGTGAGTTGAAGAACGTTTTCCCGCGCAATAAACCCCTCCCTTCCACCCCTCTCTTCCACACACCCCACAAAGAGACACATATCTCCATACAATATGTGTCTGTGTTTCT
>JADKLZ010083858.1:0-20662 GCA_021533235.1 Biomphalaria straminea
AGGATGATTCGCAGAAGTATATTTGAAAGAAGGATGATTCGCAGAAGCATATTTGAAAGAAGGATGATTCGCAGAAGCATATTTGAAAGAAGGATGTTTAATTCAAACAATAGTTACGTTTGCTACGTCTTCAATACACCAGATTTATTTTCTACCCAGAAATAACGAGACCGGACTGCAGAAAGCAAAAGACTGCAAACATTCAAATTCCTAGATAGTTCCTTGCAACTTAACTCAAGGACTGCTGTGATGAATGAGTGTGTGTTAAACAGGTGACTTGAAGGTCGTGAGAAGACTACTCGGCGTAGGAAGACAAAAGTGGCACTTTGATCCTCTGATCACGTGGCATTCTCTTCCTACGCTTGCTCTATTTGTTTACACTTGAGATCTTGCAAAGGCGAAGTGTTTCAAACTAATGTTCCTATAAGATGATGTGCTGGTTATGTGAGCAAGTTGACATTCTGTAAACATTTTCAGCCTTAAAAGAGATTTAATAGATGGATAGATAGAACAATCATTTTTTTATTATGTATAGTAATTATTATCTGTGCACACCGACTACGCCCGTTAATTTGTTCCAAGGTTTAATATTGCTTGTAATGATCTGAACCCCTCCCTTTTTGTCTTTCTTTTTATTTTAAAAAAGGGACACATTTTATGTTTTTTTTTACCTAACATACTAGTTAACTCGTGAATTAGTGTCTCTGTTACAATGATATTTTATGTTCCGCTGTCTTCTTTCCTGAATATCTCCTTTCTTGTTTTTTTTTAAATATTATTGCTATTTTTTTACATTTTAACGATCACAATGAGCACATCATACACAGACATGTACTTCCATTTTGTGGCTGTTAATTCTAGTAATACACTCAATTATTTGCCGCCTCCCCCTACGGACAAAAAGGAAAAAAGAAAAATTTAGTCCTTATACTCTGGCTTGTCGTCGGCTTCTCAATTCAAGATATATATATATATATATAGTTCGGTAGTAGACATGGAATACAGTTCTTCATACCGTCAGTTTCAGACCAAGAGAAGAGAGAGAGAGAGAGAGAGAGAGAGAGAGAGAGAGAGTAAAAGAGGAAGAGTTTCCCCACCTATCTTGTCCTGGTGATTCATTGACAACAAATAGAGCGTGTCCGTACTTGTAATGAACTCACTAGAACCTGGAGGTAAAATTAGGCAGCAGACATGAACATTTCTGTACTTTTAGCACATGAGTTAATATTGAATTTATTAGGTTCAATTTGATAACGAGAAATCTATCATACGATTGTGATCCCGCAAAGTCAGAGGCGCCCCCCTACCAAATCCGCCCATGAACATGGAATATTCTAGTCATTAATTTGTCTATACGCTACATTTGTGTTTGTAATTTTGAACATTAAAAAATATATTCCCTATTCTGCTAAATGTCTTACTACTAAATTCGATGTACTTTGATTTTTATTTTAGATTGCTTTTGTACAGCGCCAATAAGTTACAATCTTAAGTCAGTGGAGAGGAGAGGGTGTGTTTTTTTGGTGTTGCCGTGCTGCTTTTAGAAAAGAAGCAAAATAAATAAAGAATTAACTATTTCTGCACCAGTTGTGATTCGAATGCAAATCCACTGATAAGTAGTTAATTTAAAAACTTACCTCCTCTGAAGTTTTCCTATTTTCTTATTTAAAAAAAAGTTTACTTATTTAATTATTAAAATAAAAGTGTTCGCTTTCAGAAAACAAAAAGTAACCTTTTCTTTAGAACTTTGTAAGATATCGAATTTTAATATGTTTCTTGTCTCTGCGATTGGACGAGTGGACGGACGGACAGAAAGCCTAACGAAAACTACAAGTGTCCTTTAACCTTTTGGGGGCCGCTAAGAAAACACTTGAATATATTTTGTATGTTTCTTTAGTGTTGTCCTTACGTGAGAAAAGAGTCCTTATAATCACAACGAATTTCCATATGGATAAATATAGCAGTCTTATTCTAATTCTTGGTCTTGGTCTTCCCTTGTAAATCACCCGAGATACTACGGTGATATGGTCATAAGAGGATCTAAAAAGGAACTAGAGAAAAAGAAATTCAAGTTGATCCAGGACTGGTTGAGTTAAGCGATTTCAGTCAGAGTCTTCGTATTACCATATTGTTATAAACCTGGTGGTGGCACAGACGGGGGAGTAGCGGTGTGTGTAGCCTGCCGACGCAAATCGCCCCAGGCCAGACGAGCGGTCAAGCGTGACGAGTTACGACGGTCAGCCGAGACGAGTCGGTTCGCGAAGAGTCGGCGTATTGAACAGAGCTCAGTAGCGTCACGAGAATTATAGTCATCTGACCACCTAGAAAAGTCGAGGGGCGTTCTGTCCTGTTCGAGAAGGCCAGAAGGGACCCTATATAAAGAGCGGAGGTGTCGTAGTCAAGACGGTCCGGAAGAAGGGGTTCAGAGCACGGTCGACTACAGCACAGTTCAACGGTGTGGTTCTAAAAGGAGCATTACGACGGTTCAGTGCGGAGTACTGTCAAGTACAGTTGAGACGGCTGGCGTCTTGATCTATGATCGAGTCCGACACATCGAGCCCAAGAGTGTGAAGTCAGTCCTGAACTGTTGAACCCAGTGCAAGCCCGGAACGAGACGGATAGACCAATGCAAAAGTTGATACGGCGATACGGTGCTATCGGAGAGATATTTGTACAGTCTGTTACGTGCCGCCAATTGTACAATATTGGCTGTTCTTTATTAACATTAAGCTTTTACGTTACTTGGAGCTCGGATTTGTCTAGTTCTTTCAGTTGGTGGTGTATGGTGCAGTTTGCAGAGATCTTGGATAGTGAGATTCGTAAAAAAATTGTTAATCGATTATTGTACACTTCATCAATATTATTTCAATACTCAGTATTTTAGCAAACCGTGTACACCCATAATTCCTACTATTTATAGATTTGCCTCCTCTTTAGGATAACTCCAATACAAATATACTTTGTCCTTATGTTTTCGAATAGAATAATTCAGTTCCCAACACACACCTTATTATTCTGGTATGAAGATTTATGAACAAATTGTTCATTTTTTAAATGTACATCCTATTTTATTTTTTAATTGTGATTACAATCTCCAGCTTTTTATTGTAAGTCTCGTGAAACCAGGGGTTGAAGTTTCGTTTTTTTTGTTTTTTTTAAAAGACTTTAAACTATTGAGCAGGAATTTAAAGCAAAGTACAATTTCAGGCGACACAAACTTTAGCAACCCCACCCCTCCTCCCATCACCCGAGTAGCTAAACAACATCAGACCGGAAGTCTGCTAAACAATGTTTAGGTTAGTAGCATTGAAGGTCTCTATACATCCAAGGTAAACCAAGGTGGGAGTTCATTACTTCACTTACTCAGAAAGACAGACATAGAGAGACATAGAGATGTATTAACCCTCAAATATTTGGTCCCAGAAACATGGACAGTGTTGTTAACATTTTCCGGATTTTTTTCTTTTATCTTAATCGATATATTTTAATAAAAGTAGAAAGACTAAAATTAAAAGCAGAAAAATGTAGTTATCCCTTGAATAAAATAATAAAATAAGACAGAGATAACAACCGTAATACATCCAGATCAACACAGTACCCCTAAACCACTTCAGATTTAGTTGATGGATACATCTATGCTAATGAGTTACGCACATGGGAATTTATGAATGAAGATGTTGAGCAGATGTATTCATGTCCCAAAGGGAAACAATGTCAATAAATCACGTGTAAATAGAGTGATCTGCTCATGATTTATTTTTTTCCCGGAACTACGTTGGATAGAGAACAATCACAAAGTTGTCACTGAAAAAACTAGGTCACATTACCATTTTATTTTGGCATGAACTCGCTCATGAGTCATTCCGCCCCCACCCCCCAATAAAAAAAGGTATGTGCTTTTATGAGTGCAATTGTAAGAAACGATTATTTTTTAAGTTCCAGGCGTGGAAAATTTAAGAACCACGCTTGAATGGGCACGACGTAAACACTGCTCTGCAACACATTGAAGTAATATTCATTCATTTATTTATGCATTCATTCATTCATTCATCAGACTCTGTTTGAGTGATAATACCCACTGCATTATCACAGGGGTGCCATAGCGCTGCTTTATGTTGTGTGAGGCCATCATGACAGTGTCGATATAGGGTGGAGGGCCATGGTCCAAAGCTTAGCAAAGCCAGTAGTACAGGTTTTGAGTCATTGGCCACAACAATCTGTGTTGCCCTGAAATGTCCCTTGCTGAGTTTAGAGTTGAAGTAAGAGAACAACGCACAAAGAAAACATTTAATTTCTATGATCTATCCACATCATCAATTTAAAAAGCCATAACAATTCAGAGAACAAACAACATAATTCTTGACTTTTTTAAATTGTGATCAATCTCTGCCTCTGTTTATGCTCCTGATTTATCTTCCAGTTAAAGATGTCAGTGTTAACTCCTGCAAATAAAAACAAAACCCACTGCCTGGAAGTTTGAAGCGAACTCAAAGCTCGGAAATGAAACTTGCCACTCACACAGAACGACTCCACATCCCCCTCCTTCCCTTGTCTCCACATAAACAAATTCTTACCGGTGTGTGTGTGTGTGTGAGTGTGTGTGTGTGTGAGTAAACGCATGTGTGAGGAGGCTTAGCTACTGAACTATGGTTAATTTTTTTTACGGTAATATGTCTAGTAGCAGTGTCTGCCAGGAGAGTGGTTAGAGAATGCTACCGGCTAATGCATGAATATACAGCTGGCTATTAGAACACAAGCACCTTGTGTTGAACGTGGAACTGGACTAGGTTCTCATTGTGGTGTGTGTTTATGTAGAGACAATGTTCTACCGTTTTGTCTTTCTTTTTCACTGGAACATTTTCATCTCAGCTGTAAGGTAGTCTAGTTAAGACACTATTTTAGCGTTAGTTTTGTTTAGAACTTGATTGTAATGTTTTGTATTTTATTCTGACATGATTTATGTGCTTGCTAGTAACTTAAGAACGTTACCTGTATTCACAGAGATCTTGCATCAAGGTGATCACTGAGTCAATCAAGTAACTAGTATGCATACTAGGCCATTCTATTTTTTGTTCTCTCATTGTAGGCCTATATACATTTTACTTATTTCTATAGACATTTTATATCATTGGTTTCCTCTACCTCTATGTTTGCTAAGATTCTATTTTTCTTTCCCTCTCTTTTATCTCTCCTTTTGTTATTTCTCTTTCTCTCTCTCTTCTCTCTCTCATCCATACCTCTCTCTTTATCTTTCTTACTTTCCCCTCTATTTCTCCTCTTTTCAATCCTTCTGTCTCTCTCTCTCTCTCTGTCACTTATTTTAACTAGGGAAGAAGTATTTGTATACATTTGTCCTAGCATATGGAATATAGAAAGTGCCTTATATTTTTTTGTGTCTTTCTGAGTACTAGGTTTTGTTTTAGTATTGAAAGATTATGGTTCATTGTGTTATGTATAATTACTACTTTACTTTTTACAAAAGGGTTTTTAAATTTAACGATTTTACTAAAGGTGTGACTCTAATCTAATCACTTTCAATACGTATTGACATACATCTAACGAGATATACAAATTTTTTTACTGCTCTGCTATATTATGACCTTTCATGATAACTTGATATGTATCACCGCGTTGCATATTAAGAATGTGGCGATATAAATGTATGTCAACACGACAAAAGTCATTTTGAACGAATTTATGTAAATAAAATTTTGAAATACAATTTTGAAGGTTGATTTTTTTTTGGAATATCTTTCCATCCAATCCATCCCATGGAGGTCCCTGGCCTGCTTCAACACATCCCTTTATTCAGATGTCTCTTGGTCATCCACATCATCAATTCATCATATTAGGGGTCTGCCTTTGGGTCGCCTGCTATTTGTTTTTTACCTGTATACAATTTTCGCTCCTCTGTTCTCTGCCATTCTTTCAAGGTGACCTTCCCGATGTAGTCTGCTCTTTTCTCTTTCTGTCACTATCGGTGGATCAACATACAATTGATATATCTCATGGTTAGTGCGTGTGCCCCAAACTGATTCATCTTGTATAGCAACATGGTTTTTCCTAAGAATTTTTTTTTCCTAAGTCATTTGTAGTAAGACTAAGACTAATACTAAGACTAATATTAACTAAGACTAAGACTGAGACTGAGACTGAGACTGAGACAAAGACTAAGACTAAGACTGAGACAAGACTAGGACTAAGTCTAAGACTAAGACTGAGAAAGACTAGGACTAGGACTAGGACTAGGACTAAGACTAAGACTAAGACTAAGACTAAGACTAAGACTGAGACTAAGACTAAGACTGAGACAAAGACTAGGACTAGGACTAGGACTAGGACTAAGACTAAGACTAAGACTGAGACAAAGGCTAGGACTAAGAATAAGACTAAGACTGAGACAAAGACTAAGACTAATATTTAGACTAAGACTAAGACTGCTTTACTGATGCTTAGTATTTGTCTTAGTTACTGTCTAGATCTAACTTGCATACATTGAACTTTGCTTCCAACATCTGTCTCTATATGTCTCTGTCAATGGATTGGGGTGGAGGGTTGAAATAGAATTTAAAATGAGATAATTAGATGAATCTCCAATCCTATCAATAAACAACAAATTCTATAGAAATATGTCTTTGGCGTTTTCTATTTCTTTTTAGAATGTTCCTCAAAAAATGAAGTTTATTAAGTTCTCAGCCCAAATCTCTGTAGGACAGAAAAAGGTAGGATTCAAACTCTGTACCGTCGTGCCGACAGTCTGAAGCGCATACCATATTGAAGTCAGCCATCTCTTTTTTTTTACGTCTACAAAAACTGAGACCAAATAGTAATGTGCAAGTAAACACGCTAGCTTTAGAAAAAAAAACTTATCTCCAAACAAACATATTAGCTTAAAAAAAATAACTTAATCACTAAAAAACATACTAGCTTCACAATAATAACTTCATCTCCAAGTAAAAACACTAGCTTAAAAAAAATATTTGCAAGGTTTGAAGTGAAGAACCCTTTGATAACAGTTTACTCAAACTCATCATTCTGGTGTAAAAAAAAAAAACAACAAAAATTAATAAATTACAGCATCAGGTGAGTAAAAGATGCAAAAGTACAACTTCTGACTTCAGTGTCAGGAAAAACGTTTCATTAGGGAAAAAACATATTTACAAGAGAGAATTAACCTACGGAGATTTTTTAAGCGATCATAATTTAAAATAAGGTAAACTAGTAATTAATGTTTTGTTAGGAATAAAAAATAATCGTGGCTAGTTTCATGTTGATACGAGAATGGGTGTGTGAGAAAATTCTTGAAAGGGACAAACCCCAACATATTTAGCCATATCTTTTTTATACTAAATTATTAACTTTTCTTATTGGTTTCAAACAAAATAATTAATTACCAGTAATTATTTAACTAATTATTTTCTTTCTTGCTGATTGTTTTTGGAGGTATTATAAATGATTGTGTAAAGTTTACATTTGATTCGAGATGTACGTTGGTGAAATGAGGAGTTCACATTTTTTACAAGACAAACCGAAAGAGTCAGTTTGTGAAAGCTTTTAGATAATCTAATTGAATTGTTTATCCAGATTTAAATAAAAAAAAACATTTATTTTTAATACATAAGAAAAAAAACATGCACCTAAGTGAATCTAAGTTTTGTTATGTTTTTTCTATGTCAACAAAATGTTCTCCTGTGCTTTGTTCTCTTGCCAGCATCCCAACTCCTGCGTGTGTACGAAAAGAAGAATTGACTGTGTACACATTTTTGTTTTCATAAGACAGAAGTAGGCCAGACATGTCTATCATTTTTTTGATGGGAGTGAGGTGATAGGGCAATTTACTTAAAATGTGTTACTGGTGTAAAAGATGGTTCATCTCGATTAAATACAATGCTTATTTTGTTAACATATTTAACACATGACAGTCTTAAAAAGCATAGGGCATAGAGGCAGTAGTGAACTTAGGGCATTTGCTGCTCATTTTGATGGCTTGAACATTACATTTTGTTAAAAATTCAGGCTAAGTGGTTCTCAAACTTTTATTTTTGCATTTATATGCAAATCGTCGTTCACGTCCCCTCCTATTAATCAGCCCTGTAGTCTATGGAAGTGCTGTATGTAGCACCAACTGGGTCCAATGCGTAGCCACGGATTCTGCATTCTGAGCTGCAAGTAAGCATTATAATGGCGTTTTTAGCGGACAATGCTCCATAAGAAAATGGACGACAAGTGCTGATGACGATGTAACATTGTATTTAATGCCTGTTTTGAACTGAGCTGTATCTTCGAAAATTATTTGCGTGCTAACCAAATCTCATTGTTTTGATACTGGAAGAAAAATTAACAAAATCATGATAGAACATCGCATTGGCGGAGAATGGTCTAGTTTCGTCTTATTTTACTTGATCATTATTCACATGTGCATGCCAGTCTGTGACATTTTACGTCTTGAGAGACGATCTTTCCTTTTGCAACTACTAATAAGTCAATACATAATAAGCAGCTACGGTCACAGGTTGGGTATGTGTAATCACCAGGCGCTTTGTACTTTCTCCTTTCTTTCTAACACTATTGCGTATGGCATCTGCAATCCGGGACCCTTCCTATTCGCTTATTCTCCATCCATGAGGATCTATCCAGTGCCACCTTTCCCCAGATGTTAGTGTCCATTTCGAAGAGCTTCATGTCGCTTTTGCATGTTTCACTACCGTATAGCAGAGTGATCATCATCCGGTGGACTAAAGCTTTGGTATTGTTAGTCAGCTACCATTTGAGAAGTTATGCTGCAAAGACATTCTTAAAAGCAATTAATAGGCCAATAGTTTCATGCAAAAGATGGATTGTCAAGCGTCACAATGTGAGCTGCGGTCATTATACACTTTTGGTGGACGGGACGTTCTATCCTAATTGCCTTGTACCATTACATTTAGAACAAACAGAGCACAAAAGCAAGTCTTCAGATTAGAAGTTTTGGTTAGGCCTATAATAAAATATGCATCCTCTGTTTTTGGACCCCTCAACTCAAAAAAAAACATTAAGAAACTGGAACAGATACAAAATAGAGCAGTGAGATTCATAACAAATCAATATTCACATTTGACTAGAGTAACACCTTTAGTAAAATCACTCAATTTAGAAAGCCTTAAGGAGAGAAGACTCAAAATTAAAGTAGCAATTATTCATAAAATACTGAACCATAATCTTCAAATTCAAAAACAAAATTTAATAAAATTATCAGAAAGACACAAAGAAAAAGGCACATTCCTCGTCCCATATGCTAGGACAAATTTGTACAAAAGCTCCTTCTACCCTAGCGCTATTAGAGCATGGAATGAATTGCCTGAGCTAGCCAGGAAAACCGGTGACTTTGCAGAATTTAATTCATTGGTTAATATGTATGACTGAATGCATGACGCGTAGGACGTAATCATCTTCTTTTTTGAAGTAACGTCTGTATTGTATAAGATAAGATAAGAGATGAGCTTCTTACAAATATTTCCAGAATGACTTCGGGTATATATCCTTAATTAAGACATTATATAATTGGTCGCCTGCTACTACAAATCTTCTATACTATAAAGTTGAATGTTTAGCGTATGTATGTATGTATGTATCGAATAGAAATCAAAACCATTAAACTTGGCAGAAATGTTCCTTGGGTACCAACTTAGGCCGTAGTGTATGTATTGTAGCCCTAAAACAAACGTAAGACCCTTAAAAAAAAATAAAGTTGACCAAGTCTATTACAACTATACTATTTTATGGATCTAGGCTTTGTTTAAAATGTTGACATGAGAAAAAGATCGAAAGGATTTTGATCTAGATCTAATTTTAAGAAATACACTTTGCACTTATAGATTTTTACTTTGACGCATGAAAATACAAAATATAGTCTAATGATTTTATTATTTAACAAAATTAAGCTTCAAATTTGTGTTTCAAAAGGCTTTTTACATAAGTTCGTTCTTTATATCAGCAAGCGTAGATATCCTTACGCACATTCGTTCATTAGACATTTCACGAAATGTTACACATCGCTCTATTCCTAGTACAGCGAACGTGAAATGAGGTCACGTCCCTAGGTCTAAAACTCTAAGATGATAGAACTTCTCTTCGCAATGGTAGTTTTATACGTTGGCACATGAACACACTAATTATAGTCCATTCATTTCATATTTTAATCAAATTAACATTGAAATTGGTTTTTCGAAAGCATTTTTCATGCATTCGTTCGCGAAGCCGTGTTTAGATATATTCTAATACTTTCATTCATAGCGTACATCTAATTAAAAAGGTCACGCATGCGCACAATGAACTCTATCCAAGCCAATATTTAACTCTAGATTACTCTATAGTTTAGAATTACATCTAGATCTATATTTAACTCAAGATCTACCTAATTCTTTAACACATGAACATACAAAATTAAGTCTATTTATTTGTAATTTTAATTAAATATATGTAGGCCTACAAGCAAATGTTTGTATTTGAAAATATGGACTTACGTGGATCAGCTATTTTGAAAGCTTTATTCATACTATTTTACATTTACGCATTCCTTAACTTATAACATTATTATTTCGTTTAATTGTTTACATAACACTCTCAGCTCTCAGTTATGCACAAATAAAGGCCCTCGGGCAGCGGGTAAAATATGTTTAGTAATGTATAAAGTTTCAATATGCATAAAATCTTACGTTGTATATATATTTTTTCCCATTCATCTTCAAGCTATATAGGTCTTTATTCTATACAACTATTGTAGTCACAGTTGTTTATTTTAATCAAATTTTTTTTTGGTTAATTCAGGTTAGATTATTTTGGAACGGCTCCAACATTTCGTTTTTCTGTAACATCCGGTTTGTCCTAGAGTAAAAAAAAACTCTCTTGTGTTGTTGTGTGCCTGTGAGTTGGTGTAGGTGTAGGACGTGTACTGCTCCACTGTCACTAGAAGGTAAAGCTACTAAGATCTTGACCACCCCACTCCAAAAAAATGCAATCGAAGCTCTTGCTGACCGCTGTCCTCTTTCCATTTAAGCATCTGTTGGCATCACACCTCCACTTCAACGGTTCTAAATCTCTTGTTAATATTGAGCCCTGCTCCAGCTCTTGTTTATGTCATGTTCATATATACCCAGTGTAAACTACAAAGTTTCTAAAACTATGGAGATGAAAGTAGAGGGTAGAACACTTACAAGGGAGGGTAAGACTGAGAATGATTCTACTAGACTCTCTCTCTCAATTCATTCTTCACATTATTAAAGATCCCTACAAGTACGCATCTACCAGCACTTGTGCCAAATTTTGGTAAGTGGATCTAACTAAAGGTCGGGGCAGAATTTTTCAGGAGACTGTACTCTCTTCAAGTGTCAATATAAAGTACTTTTTTTATATGAATAAATCTAAAAGTATGTCATAGCGTCTACTTGTAAACTTAACCGCATCTTCTTTTGTTTTAATATGTATAGTTTGTTAAATAGTAAAAATATTTTTTTCCTAAGTAAATACAGACTTTACTTTAAAAGAAAATATAATTACACCCTAACACATTTCATGTGTCAACCTAGCCATTCATGTCAATCAATGACTTAAACTCTGCCACGTCTTTGGTTTTCCTGGCTGATTTAGGCAACCCATTGCATGCTCTAATGGCTCTAGGGAAAACAAAAGAGCATATGGAATAGGAAATGTGCTTCTATTTTTGTGTCTTTCTGAGATGTACTATTGAGGCCCTACACAGTCAAGTGCTATCGTAAATGAGATTTGACCAGGACTCAATAAGCTCAATAAATTAATTTAAAGTTAATTATAATGCTATAAAAATACACTGGTGCATTCTGGCTAACTTATTTGGAAACCCATACAGAGCCGGATTTAAAGAAGATCAGGCTGAGCTACAACCTCGGGGACTCCACAATAAAGGGGCCTCCACAAGAGAGGTGCTTCCACAAAAGAGATATAATTATATCGATTTTAGACGGGTCAGAAATTAATTAATTTTTTTTTACAGTAATGTTAGCAATTTTACGGCTGTCAAAAATGTGATTGAGAATTTTCCTGTTGTAACATGCTCGAAATAAGTAAATATAGTTCTGGATTTACAACAGTGACTCAGCGTATGAATCAAAAGTTCCTTTTTAAGACGTTGTGATCTATATGGCTGAAAATGTAAAGGGGATTTGTTTCTCTGGCCCAGCAAGGTGTAAAACCCTCCGAAAAAAACTAAAACAAAAAATATGCAAGTTTTAAAATTAAAGCATACTTATAAAATATTTTGTTTAAAGGAAAGTGAGAATAAATCTGCAAGATATCTATTGTTTCTTCTGAAATAGAGCATGCTTTTAGATATAAGTATTCTCATTCATAAGTGGATCTTTATTAGAGCTGCGCCGGACCTCCACATTCTTAAATCCGGCACTGCACTCTGGGCCGGTCTTAGGCCACTGCATCATATGCGGTCGCAGTTGGCACCGCGCTTTCATATGCCCCGTGCTAAATCTAGGTGTAATTATTAAATCGTAAAATATATTCGAAAAATTCCCGGAATCTGAATTTATTAAAATCTCCTGAGAAATAAACAAAATTGTCATTTGTGGGTGTCATTAATTGCGGAAAATCAGTCCTACGCGCGATAAAAGAAAAAAGCCATTGTCAGCTTTTATGTAATAAAAATGTAATAATCGAGCAAATTTTCACCTTAAGGAAGTTCCAATATTTATTTACTTTTATAGTCACTGGCATAAAAATATGTCATAGTTACAACACTTGTAAAGTTAAGTTAACGTAAACTAAGTATATAATGGATAAAATTGAAAGTCATAAAATTAAAAGTCGAATTTATTTTCTAATACTAAATCTTAATCTTGATCTTCTTTTCTACCCTTCGGAAAAAAAATGGCTTCATTTCGCTACTTAAAATGTGAGCAACATTATATCTAGCTCAGAGATGCCCAAAATACGGCTCACTAATGAATGTAAGTGTTAGATCCACGGGTTTTAGTTTTAGTTCCATTTCATTACGTTTTTTGTATCTTTTCTGTTATGTGGCCCGCGACCCGAGTGTCGGAAAAGTAAAATGGCCCGCGTGTCGAGTTAGGCTTGGCATCACTGTTAGACTATTCAAAGTTCTGATGCAGCGGCTACTTTTTTCTTTTCTGAAAGCGAAACATCTAATTTTTAAATCAATTACGTGGGAATTTTTTTCATAAAAATACAAAACTTTTACTAGAGGCTCTTTGGTAGGGGAATTAAGTATTTACCATATTTTTAACACATTTGTGCAAATGTATTAAGATTTTTTATCAATTATTTAAAATCAAAGCATATTGCAGAGTTAGTAAGTTCTGTAAAACTAACTACTACATTTACACTACAAATTTTACTTTTCTAAGAGAAAAAAACTATTAATTATGAATACAAGTTAGACATAATTGAATACAACAATTAATAAGTACTTTTTCATATTTTTCGCGTAACAATGCCTATACTAACTTAATGTAAACACACTAACGAGGAATACTTTGTTATAAAGGAAAAGCTTTTTTTTTCTTAAGGAATAAGAGATTGACCATTTACAAAAAAAAAAATAAAAAAAATAGGTCTTTTAGATATTTATTAAAAGAAAGCAGTTAGGCCAAAAATAATAATACTCTTTATTGTCCGTAAGGAAATTTGTTTTACAATTGCTGCATTATACCAAACAAAGCATTAAAACTATAAAGAAAAACAAAATGTTCATTGACACCAGACTCACTCACAATTAACATGAGAAAAGTTTACATCAGATTGTTTCTATTTAATGATTTGATTGCCAGAGGAACAAAGAGTTTTTGTGTATGTTTGTCTTTGCTATCTAACTTCACATTCCCTTTCACCTATCCATTGGTCTGCTGGAACGCTGGGGCATCACACAAGATCTGTACACATTCTTTCTCCATTCTTCTCTGTCATTTGTCTTTGATAGAATTTCATTCTAATGTTCTCTCTATGTAATATAGAAACCTGACTAGGTGGACCACTTCGGGGGCCAACTTTGAGTTTGTATTTCCTCTCAAACATTGTAACCTTCATTATGCTATTTTTTTTATCTTATTTGTTTTTACTTCAATATGCTTGTTCTTTTGTTGCTGTTGTTGTAATTATATATTTGCGCATGTCTGACAATTCTTATGCTACTCTTTAAAAAAGATCACTTACTATTATTTCTTTCATTTGGTTTTTATTTACAGTTAGATCGTGATCTGAAATCATTGTAAAATGTAATGAGAGAAGTCACGTCTGTCTTCAGAGATTGGGAAAACCTCGAGGCTACCAACTTGCTTTGAACAAAAACAAGAGAATGGAAACGTGGGTTACAATGTTAATTATACAAAATTTTCTCTGTGTGTCCGTGTGTGTGTCTGTGTGTGTAAGTGTGTGTGTAGACCGATGTGCTCCAAATACAGTGGCTAAGATGCAGGAGTTTTCTTTCTGTATTATAGTGCATTGTAACTCAGCAAACTTTAAAGAGAGAATTTTGTATTAGAAGGGTCACTAGCTTAAAGACAAGTTTTTATATTATATGATGGGCCTCTAAGTCTAGGTCTACCTGTCCTCACAATCATTATGTTAAGTTTGATAATGTATCCTTAGCTGTACAGATGTATACAATGAACGTCCTCAGAGAAGTCCCATTTGTTAAATAATATAATACTATACAATCTTTAACAATTTAATAGGTGCCTTACTAACATCCATGCAGCCCTTATCTTATAAAATACAGACGTGATTTCAAATAAGAAGATGCACTACCGGCCTACAGAATATCTACCCGAATGCTCACATAGCCAGTCCGTCCCTGCTAGTTTGACAGAAAGGATACATTTGTTTGAAAAGAGTTTCACAGCTGATGAGAATGTGAAGAGATGACAGTGAAAAGTTAAAATGGTTTAAAAGGAAATTCAAAATTCTTTAACGTTTTGAGATTAGATTTGAGTTTTGTATTTTACTGATACTGAACTGTGGATATTGAGAATACACTTTGAGTTTGTAAGTGCTGGAAAGTTGGCTTTTGACTCCCAATAAATATTTAGCACTGACATATATACTGTCTGGAGTTATAAAGAGTCCCACGTCTGAAGTAGGTGAAAACTTTTTCAGGTCAATATACGCTATTTTTTTGAGATGGGAAACAAGTCGAATCCTAACCGAAGTCGAACATCACTTACGTCTGAACCGAACCCGAACTTTAAAACTGATTGGTATGAACCGAACCAAACGATCTATCCTCCTCAATGAATCAAAATTCTTCATTCTTGTAAGAAAAAAAAAACAAAATAAAAAAATTTTTTCTACTAGAATTCTTGGAAAATTTCCCAGCTGTTTTTGAGCAGGCCGTGTCTTTGACAGCTTGTGTGTGCTTCTTTTCTACATCATTTTGGGTTGCCATCTTTTGGTATTAAGACAAAGGGTACAGTACTAAGTAATATTGTTAATGAAATGAGAGATTCGAAGAAACGAAAAATAGACTCTAAATATAGAAACTACCAGCAAAAATGGACACATCTTTGTCTTATTGTGGAACATATAAATAACCCAATATGTTTGATTTTAACATTTTAAATCTTTGTCATATTAGAAATGAAGGCACAGCTTTTTAAGCTTACATTTTGTTTGTTAAAATGTATTATTATTATTATTATTATGATTATGTTAGAAAAGAATGAGTATAGATACTCTGGCGCAGCCGGGGTCGAGTTTCATTAAAGGGAAACAAAATTCATCGTAGTCCCTTTTATCAGTTTCCACTGAGGAATTGTTTGGTGATGTGGCAAGTCTACAGCAGTGTTCCTATTATTATAGGTATATGTCTAAATATACATATACAATTTTTAACTATAACAATCAGTGGCATAACTAAGAATTGATCATCATTTGGAGGCCCAAAGGGGCACTTGTATTTAACATTCGACACCATGACATGAGATAATGGGGTAATTTTTAATATTTAATGTAAAAAAAAAATTCGAACACTACTGTTGGTGGGGGAATTTTCAAATTCCCCCCCCCTCACCCCACCATATCTACAATACTGACAATAATGAACCATTTATGTTTCCTTTTAACTTAATTATTTGTTATAACTCAAATATTAATTGTTATTCTCCAGAATGCAAGATGCAGCTGATGGGATTTCAAATTACTACCTGTATGTCTTAGCCAGCATTGGCGTGCCAGCCAATATTTTCACCATCCTCACAATACTCAACATGAAATCCATTAGCCCAGCCTCCTTCTTAGTGGTGGTTCTAGCTGCCTCTGACGGCTGCGCCCTCATTTCGAAAGTAACTATTTACCACTTGCAAAGATTTACCAGGAAAGGGGCACTTTGCAAGTTGGAATTTTTGCCAGTGTTCTGCACAATGATGGCGAACTGGATCCTTGTGTACATCTGCTTTGAGAGGTTCATTTCAGTGTGTTTCCCAATGAAAAGAATGTATCTCGTCACCAAAAAAAGAACCTACATCATTGTTGCCTCTACGGCGGCTTTTCTGTTTGTGTTGACGGCAGCTACGTTTATAATTGTATGGGATAGCCATTCACTACAGTGCGGCATACATGAAAACTATATCTGGTACTGGTACAACATCTGGGTAAAATATGTGAGTCCTTCAATGACGGTGTACTTACCTTTTGCGCTGGTATTGATCTTCACAGCGGCCATTATACGAGCGCTGAAAATGGCTTCCAGGGAGTTAAGAAATTTGTTCAAGAGAAGCCTGAGCATGAGAAGAAGCCCAGAAGACAAGACATTTTCATTCAATGAAAGGAAACTCGCAGAATCCGAGAAACTGGAAAGGATGATAACTTGGATGATGATTCTCGCCGCCATTTTTTTCTTAATTTTCTCCCTTCCTGGTTGTGTATTTTTTAATTTGCCAGAACCAGATGCGGAGTCAGACGTAGAGAGCCTTACAAGATATATGCTGTTTGAACAGATACAGCATCTCTGTTTGGACTTGACCCACACGCTTAACTTTTTTCTATATGTCCTAACATTAAAACGCTTCAGGAAGCAACTTGTCAAAGTTTTGATTTGCAAGACAGCTCGAGAGTATTGGCGTAAAAAGCGCGATGAATACGCCGCGAAGGAGAGTCAACATACTGATATCACGCATGTTGACAACGAGAAGTGAGTACTCTTATCAGTTTGAACATGACTCGCTTGTACACAATGTTCTATAAAAGAAGGTAGTTTTCCTTCACTTGCCTATAAAACTTAGGACGACAAATATTTTCCCTGATTTAGTCTTGTTCTATGTCAGCAACTGGTTTCTTCAGAGTGGAAGTTACTTTAAACGATTTTTCACCTATGCAATAGAAACCAAAATTTATTTATTTTATTTTATTTTATTTCTGTTTTTTGTTTTTAGAGAAAATGAAGTCATTCTGTGCATTGCATGTCACTGACTTTCGAGTGTGGAGGCGAATAATGAATGACACTGTCTAAATTCTAACACATGTTGAAGCTTTTAAATTTTGGTGAAAAAAAAAAATTGCTTGACACCGCTTACGTTTAATCAACAACTGGAGAAAGAAACTTGTCGACCAAAAAAAAATATATCAAACTTTCCTGACACGTTTATTGAACAGTGTGCACAGAAGTAGAATCTACCTTCCTCAACCAGTTGGCGAACGTAGCAGGTTGTTGTTTGTTTTCATGCAAATCTGTAGTGGAATTGAATTACGATTTTTTCTCTGGTGCATAACTACTACATCTCTCGAGTCAGGATAGCAGCATTCAATAAATTCTGATTTAGAATGAGTTCTATAGCATGTATATGAGAACGTCTTTATGGAAGCCTCAGTGATCTTGTCTCAGCAATGGACATAGAGTGAAGGGATAAAAAAAGAGTTTCTATGGAAAAAGAAAGAAACTATGAAGAGACCCGAACAAGACTTTGGCCCCAAAACACTCCTATAGAAAGAAAACTCTATGGAGAGCTGAAATAGAAACAATAGATACAATAGATACAATCTTTCATGTTCATAAGCTCTCTAGTAGCAGATTGATTACTGTGTGGGCTTGAGAAGCCTGAGAAGGACTGAGCCACGAGTTCGAAATCAAGTTGTTGTTCCCCTTTCTTTGTTTCTTTAAGTGCTTTTTTATTGTTAATCTAGATCTATTACGAATGTAATTATTTGACTGATCCAAACTGATTGATACAACTATGCTTAAAATAAGATTTTTTAAACGAATTTATTTCTATTTTCATGTTTATTTTCTGAATACGAAAAAAAAAATCAACTATGTAAGATTTAAAAAAAAAATAAAAATACATTTTTACAAGTATTGACCACTTCCAAGGTCATCTTGCCCAGCTTCACGTAAAAATGTGCAAGCAAAAATATGGTTCATAGATGATGGAACATAGTTCATGAGACTTAGATTTATCTCGCTAATGAACGACAATCTCCAGAAGTACAAGATTCCCAAGTCCTTATTGCAGAAAAAAAAATAAATAAAATAAACATTGACACTAAACACGGGTTCTAATTTTCATTTTTTCCCCATTTTTTTTTTTAATAATGAAATTGTGTAGAGAAAAATTATTTCCAATACACTACTAAATGTTTGAAATAGCTTCCAAATTCGGTGGTTTCATTAAACATTTAATGATCCTATCGCTGTATCTCTGCTTCAGCTTTAGTTGCACACCACCGCACCGTTCAACACGAGTGGTAGGTAATATGTTGATCCAAGGAGAAGCTGTGCATTTTTCTAAGAGGCCACTAAAACATATCCAGCTTTGCCTTTTTTTTTGTTTTAATAGTTTTAATAGTAGATTTTTATAATTGTCATGGATATTCTTTAATTATTTTCGGATATTGCTATATATTTGTGAAGCCGACTTAGTTTCAGATTCTCATCTGAAAATGCCGTCATTCAAAGTAGTACATACTTTTAATTTAATGGTAATTCACTACAAGTAATATTTTATTAAATACCTGCGAGTTTTCGTAACAACACTTTGTCAATGTTTTTTTTTGTTTCAAAAAAGATTAAATTATTCTATTTGACAATTAGCTTTAACGTTTTTTTTCAATTAACATTTACATATCAATATATTAACATATGTAGTTAAAATAATAATCTAAAATAATAATCTATTTACTAGTTTGTGTATCAAATCTTAAACGTTTATGCGCGAAAGATACTCTCACTAGATACTCTCCGATTACAGCAAAATAGTAATAATTTTAAAATAGAATTTTAAAGAATTTTTTTAAATATTATTTTTTTTTAAATCTTTAGTTTCTTCTTTACCCATTTATACCCAGCGCCCCCTTACCGCCCTATTTTGTGCCCATCGCCCCCATATCGCCCCTTTGGCTCCCAGTGCCCCCCAAAATCTCGAAAACGCCCCCAAGGGGCGATATCGCCCCCGTTGAAGACCATTGGTATACATCTTTTGGAATGTCAGTTTAACCCACTAGGTATACAGAATCATATTTGGTTACGACTTACAATATCTGAACTTTTAAGGGTTCCTCATCACTAATTGCTCGGGGCCTTATTAAGTCTAAATTTCGGCCCAGATTATTACAATTTTTACTTCAAGGTTCAAATGAGTGACCTTTACACATAGTCCTGTGCGTAATGTTTATACCATGATAATCAACTACTCCGCCTATTGAATAGGAGATCAACTTACTTTAAGTGTAGCGAAGTGAAACAGTATATCATAAAAGTTCTGCTTCCTACATAAAAAACACTCAATAGCAAGGATTACCAAATATTTCAATCTACGAGAATCGTTGATCTCAAGAAATTCTTTATTAATTTTTAGGTGCGAGAAGCTTCTCTCACCGAATTCCAAATTTACGGATATCGCAAAAGGCCGTTTTTTTTTTTCAATTATATGTATTGGCAGTATTTTCCATATTGAATGAAACTCCAAAATGACAACTTTTGCGTATATTTTTTTTAGGAGACGACTATGAGTTTTCAGAAGATTTTAATAATTTCCGGAGATTTCCAGGAGTTCCTGGTAAATCAAGAGACCAAGGGGAAATCTGTTATAAGTATTATACGTTTTAAAATAGTTTAATTTAATAATTTACAAATAGATTTAGCGCAGGGCCTATAAACGTGCTTGTAAATGAAGATATCCTTTAAAACATGCTGTCAGGGGACATAACAGATAAAATAAAATATCTGCTTTTATTTTAATAATCATCTCCTTTTGATGAAACAGGGTGGAGGACACAAACTAACCATGAGATAGTGACTGAAATAAAAAAAAAACAACCAACTACGTTGGGCAGGTCACTTTAGAAGTATCAGATAACAGAGGAGAGAAACTTGTATACAGACAAAAAACAAAAGGCAGGCGACCCAAAGGCAGACCCCGAATGCGATGGATTGATGATGTGGAGGCAGATCTGCAACTGCTTGGGGTTAGGGCGCGGAGACGAAAGGCCCAGGTGAGATCTGAAGGGAAGGATGTGTTGAAGCAGGCCAGAGCCCTCCATGGATATTGTCATTCTTTCTGCTTCTTTTAGCAAGGCACCTGCTCTGGTGTCTCTTTAAGGGTAAAAACAGCTTTTTTTATCAACTGTTTCCTACTGCTACACAGTGTTAGTTATGTTGGTTTGTAGTAGTAACAAGGTCTGATAATTTTGA
>JADKLZ010083858.1:25662-39553 GCA_021533235.1 Biomphalaria straminea
ACGTAATGAATCTCAATTCATATCGCTTCACGTCGTGCATTCTGTGCAGCAAAGACATCTATAACATCATCTACATCGATACTTTCTAGTATTTGTGACTTCACTGACATTAAAGCGATGATAAGCCTTTCTTGCGTCGTTGTTTTCCTGGGATAGTTTTTGATGAACTTGAGCTTTGAGAATGACGCAATGGAAGTGGCCTCAGTTAGCGGTATTCGGAGAAGGTTGCAAGGTTTGAGCATACATTATTACCATATGAAGCCCGTTTCCGCAATATGTCTATTGTGGATTGTATTACTGGTTTGTGATGAAAACTGCTCGTACATCAATGACATCATTCAACAAAAGATTTGCCATTTATTTCATCATACAAACAGGACAAAGTAACACAGTTTGTCATAAGCGTGGCATCATCCAACAGGTGTCTTGGTTCAAGAAGAAACCCAAAGGTATCCATTTTTTCCAGCCTTTGAAATATTTCCTTCATCCCCATTTGAAATCTGTCCAGCACTTCTGTCGCAACACGTTTGAATTACAGTTCTATTGACAGTCCTACATTAGAACTAACTTCCCTTAAAGTCTTTTCTCTCTTCTGGTTGTTTTGATTACAGGGAATCCATAGTACTAACTACCTTCTTTTGCTTTTTCTTTGGATTGGGTGATCAGTTCCCCCAGTTTCTCGTCATTTAGCAGAAAGCATGCTCGAGTATAGAAATACTCCGATAAGCATCAATACTGCTGATGAGTAGAAGACTCAGTGACATTAATCCAACTGATCCAAAACTATTGAAACAATCGGTAATTGCAGATTATTGCAGAAAATGCAGAGACATTACTCAACGAACGACAGATCAAAAGTAAAGTTAAATACGATGCAAAAGCAAGACTACCTAAAAATTACTCTGTCGGAGAGAAAGTGAGAGTTCGTCTAGAACAAACATGGCAGAAAGTAGTTCTCATAAAAAAACAACATTCCTCACCCAGATCTTACATCATAAACAAATAATGGGAAAACGTACAGAAGAAATCAACGCTTTTTGAACAAGGGTTTCGATCACGATATCTTTGGGTACTTTGATACCGATGAAGGCAAAGAACAGTAAACTGTTAGAACACACGAAACAATTATAGACCAACTAGATAACCTGTTGTGCCAGTGAAGACAACCAGAAGTGGTCGAATTGTTAACGTTCCTAGTAGATATCAGTTTAAGAACTTTAGTAGGAAGGATGTGATAATAACTTGAAAAGGAAGGATCTCTGGGGTTAATTTGGAAAAAAAAGTTGAACAATTCAATATTGCTTTTGGATTTATGCCTTACAGACGTATTCGCTAGCCAGAAAGACGACCACTCATTGTGGCTGCGTTATCTTAGGTTTAACCAATGTATCACGCTGTTTTGAAGCCCCACCCTGGTCAACTCGAATAATGGACAATTGTAGCATTATTAAGAATAATAATTATTAAGAATACGCTGTATATCATACAGCTTTATTCGTGGCCAGTAGCAGCCTTAAGTGGGGCAGCCGCCCCAGGCCCCGCGTTCGATGGGGGTGGGTGGGCGCGATCGGAGATTTTATTGTAACAAACTTGATCACCACATATTTTCCTTATACAATCCGATTGAATGTCGATGTTTCGTATACGAAAAAAAAATATCTAGATTGATTGCTTCCGTCTATTTGTTTTTTTTCCCAATAGGCTATGGCCATGGGAGTAATTTTTAAACTTTTTTTTAAAGTTGAAAGAATTTTCTTTATGTAGAAAAATTACAATACAGTATATATAGCATTTAGCGCGGCCAATAGTAAGCCAACAATGGCTACGCAATGTTCTATGTTTTGTAACAAAAAGGAAGGCCCACAGCCTTAAGGCAGACAAACTGTCTTGTTATTGTTACAGCGTTAGAGACGGATTAGCCGGATAGCGGGATGTGGTACGGTATATATAGTTTATCCTTACGGGACCCCGCACATGACACACGCACAGGGCCCGCGCACTGCTAAGGACGCACCTGTTCGTGGCAACAAAGAGAGTAATATTCTTAGTTTTTGCTGCAAGCACATTTTATCTCTTTTGAAATTAAAAATAATCGGCAACCAATCTATTAAAGATTTGCATTTTAAAATGTAAAACTAACTTTAACTTTTCTTTGTCGGAAAAAATATTTTAAAACGAACTGGTACTTGACACTATTTGTCAATCAAATATATTAATTTATGTATGTACAAACAAATTTCGGACACCCGTTTGGGGGCCTCCCTAAGTGGGGGCCCGGGGGATTTTCAAAAGCTCCCCCTCCCTTCCCCCTACGCTACGCCACTGTCACTCGACATAATTTTGTTCCATGATATTGTCACGTGACCGCAATATAAAGAAGAGAATTTCTGCACCATCACTTGTCCCTTACTCTGTTGAACAGTTGGGGCACCACACAGGATCATTCGGCCGTCTTTGTCCATTCCATTTTTTGTCTTTTGTCTTGGACAGAATTTCCCTTAATGACAGGCCTGTCCATATATTTTGGTTGCCTTTCCACTGCTTTCTCTTTCTTTTTTCCTGCTAATGTTCCCTGAAGGAAGGTCTTTGCGAGGCCTGAAGACCTTGTTATGAGTTTATTTTAGTTGGTTAGCAGTTCTTCGTGGGGGTCCATTTGCTGTGCTAATCCTGTCTCTAATCTTTTCCTTTATGCACTTTATCCCAATGCCTCCAAAGTATCATTACAGATATAAAGTTTCTGACGTCATAGCGCAGATGGATTAGAATGAGAATAACCTTTTTTTTCAATGAATGACATTAACTCTAATTCCCCCAAGCTCGATTTTTTAAAAAAAAATATGTCTCTGTATCAGCATTTCACTCTTCAGCACATTGAGTGTCTATAAACCTTGCGCCTAATCCCCATGTCTAGTACAGGAGCTGGACTTGATTGGAGGTAACTTTGTTTTTGCAGAGGCTAGAAGAGAGCAAGAAGAGTTGGAAAAAAATATTATGAGTATTTTCTGATAACTTAGCAATTAGAAAATTTGTGAGACTTGGTGAACATTCAAATGCAAAGTGAATTGATATCTACTCATTATAATTTTATGACAATAACAATTGAGATTTAAGGAGCATTTTGCAATATTTAAATATTTAAAACTCGGTTATAATTATGTATTAAGGAAATTCAGGTCACATCATTATTTTTCCAATAACCAAAAGTTAAAAAAAATTGTTTTTAAATAATATAATTAAGACAAAGAAATCAAAACAGACCAAATAATAGCAAAATGAAAGTCAAATGATAGTCTAATGATAGTCTAATGATAGTCTGATGAATGTCAAGTATTAGTCTAATGATAGTCTAATGATACCCTAATGAAAGTCTCATTAAATTCTAATGATTGTCTAGTGATAGTCTAGTGATAGTGTACTCTAGCGAAAGTCTAATGAAAGTCTAATGATACCCTAATGAAAGTTGAATGAAAGTCGAATGTTAGTCTAATGAAAGTCAAATGATAGTCGAATGAAGGTCTAATGATAGTCTAGTGATAGTCTAATTATATTCTAGTGATAGTCTAGTGATAGTCTAATGAAAGTCTAATGATACCCTAATGAAAGTCGAATGATAGTCTAATGAAAGTCAAATGATAGTCTAATGAAGGTCTAATGATAGTCTAGTGATAGTAGTGATAGTCTAGTGATAGTCTAATGAAAGTCAAACGATAGTCGAATGAAAGTCGAATGAAAGTCGAATGATAGTCTAATGAAAGTCAAATGTTAGTCGAATGAAGGTCTAATGATAGTCTAGTGATAGTCTAGTGATATTCTAGTGATATTCTAGTGATAGTCTAGTGATAGTCTAATGAAAGTCTAATGATAGTCTAGTGAACGTCTAATTGAAGTCAAACGATAGTCTAATGATACCCTAATAAAAGTCTAAACCGTTTCAATCATTAGATCGATTTGGGCAAATTTGTATTCTATGAGTGTGCCAAAAAATCTTTATTCCCCAAAAATACGAAAATTTCTTATTAAAGTGAACTCTAAAATGTTAGTAAATACGTAACTAAAGCTGCGAGTTTTGTAATAATAGTTCATCATAGTTGCAATGGGGGCTGTGGTTCGAGTGAAATGTGGTTTTCCCGGCTGATTCAAGCAACCCGTTTCATGTTGTAAAGAGACTAGCACATGAGGAGCACTTGCACGAAGTCGCGCTGAATGGATGAGTTAAAAGAATGAAGGTGGCATGACGTCCCTCAAACTGCACGTGCCACAGTGAGAGAAATGAATCCCTCTCGGTGTAGGGGTCAGTGCTTCCAGAATGCAATGCCAACTCTGATTACCCAAAAAGCAGACAAAGTAGCGAGGAGGTCATAATCAAAGGTAGTAAAAGTTGTAATGGGGGGGGGGGCTCGGTGGCTGAGTGGTTAAGCACTTGGCTTCTGAGCCTGGGGTCCCGGGTTCGAATCTCGGTGATGAGTAGCATTTTGAATTTCAGGATTTTTAAGGCCCACGTGAGTCAACCCAACAAAATGGGTGCCTGGCTTTAGTTGGGTTAGAGAAAGTAAGGACGGTTGATCGTTGTGCTGTGCAAATGACAACCTGCTCGGAAACCGTTAGCTAAAAAACCTGAAGACCTTTAACATCACCTGCCCTATTAATCGCAAGATCTGAAAGGGGAAACTTAAAGGTGATAATTAGCAACATAAAAAAGACAATAAAAATGATTTGATATATTATCAATGTCTAGTTCAAAGTGGCACAAGTAGGCCATACGTTCGGGTCACAAATATTCTTTTTGACATTTACCTTGCATGAGTAGTAATCAGATTCACTTATCCCTAAGTCTGTTACACCTTTGGGGCACCACAGATGATACTTTGACAGTCTTTCTCCACTCTGTAATAATAGTGGGCGAAAATGATTGTAATTTTTTTTAAGTATAAAGGAATAATATTAAGTTGTAAAAATAAAACTAAAAATAATAACCTAATACATGTATTACAATGTAGAAAAAAGTTGAAAACAAATAAAAGGAATGAAAGTGAACGTGAATTTTACTTGAACCCAAACTAAACACACTCAAATGTGAATTTTACTTCAGCTCAAACTAAACACACCCAAAGGGAAGTTCACTTGAACTAAAACTAAACACACTCAAACGTGAATTTTACTTGAACTCAAACAAAACACACCCAAACTTGAATTTTACGTGATCTAAAATTAAACACTCCCAAAGCTTTGCAATTTCGTATTTTGTATTCTTTTTTTTTTGTGCGTTTTAATTTAAGTTTTTTTTTTTTTTGTTTTTGTTTTTTCACTTTTTTTGTGTGTACCATTTACTTAACGTCTATTTTAACAATATAGACCTTTTTTTGTAAGATAAGACACAACATAGAATGTAACATACAAATCAATTAGCACAGGAAATGAGGCTATTACTGTGTCAACTTCCAATAATTCGCTCCATATCCTTGGACTTCACATAACCTTGTAACAGATTCACTTCTATTTTTCTTTCATTCGTAAAACAAACATTTTTTTCTTATTTACTTAAGACTCTCTTTTAACTTTAAATAAACATAATTAGGACACAGCAATAAAACGAAAGTAAAGGTTTTTAAAAAAAACTACAAAACTCAGCTCACTCTTTGATTGGCAGGCGCACTTGAAGAACTAATTACCTTGTCTGCACTGCGGATAATTAGGGAGAAGCATTCTGGCTAGACTTTTATGTAAGGGGAGTGATTTTTTTTTTACTTTCTTTTTTAACAAAACAAATCAAAGAGCTTTGATACAAAATTATATATATTATTTATAAAGATATAAAGTAGCGAATTTGTGTATGCAGTTGGTTTTATTTCTTCAAAAAATGTTTTTCTTTTGTTAATTAATATTATGGTTTATTGTCCTAGTGGAAAGAAAAAAATTTAGACATATGCAAACAATTACAAAATACCCCAGTCTAAGATACAGAAAACTTCCGACTACAATAATAAATTTTAAATTTAGAAAGTAAAATAACAAATTATTAATTATTATCATATTGTTTCATATCAAAAGAGGAAAAGAACTTATAAATCAAGGAGAGATATAGTTGAAAATGTGGGGCATTTAGATACGATTTTTTTAAACTAAAAGTTGTTTTTTTTTAATTTTCTTTTTGGTTCATGCGATTATAGAGTTACGTTCGAGCTTCACGTTCATTATCAGCCAATTATTGACATCAATTACTCCGTTTTAAATGCCCCCGATCTTTTTTCCTCTCTATTCTCTACTGGAGTAAGGAAAGTAATCAACGATATCTCCTCACTTCCATAATGATCATCCAGTATTTTTTTCAACAAATTCAGCTTGATTCTATCTAATCCGACTACTGATAAGCACTGGCAAAGTTATTCATGTCTTTGTACACCCATATTAAATATATATATATATATATATATATATATAGATAGATTGATATCTATATATAAATATGTATATATATATAAACACTACACACATTTATTATACTGATATGTATATTATACCATATGTACCCAAAATGTTATTCAGTATATATATATATATATAAACTTTACACTTGTTAATGGTACCTATACATATATCATCCCATATGTACCTAAAATGGTATTCAATAAGTTCCCGGGTATTCTTTGAATCAACTTCTGCTTGCTGTAAACAAGACAATGTACAACCTGTGCAGTCCCCATTCACTCAGTATTAAGATGGTACTCAGTATAGCATCACACGCCGTGAGGTAACCCCCTTTATAATTTGTTATTTTCTTTGTGAAAATGACATGGTTTTGAAGTAAGTAGGTCTCTTCTGAATAATGTTTAAACTCATTTGCGCTAAAGAAAGCAAGTCGTAATTTTTACGCAAAGATGATTTTCAAAGTTCACGTGAATTAAGGCTAGGAAATGACGAGGCGAATTTTTAAAACTACAACAATTAGGGGGGACAAAGGAACTAGTTTAAAACACTTTTTTTTTCTAATTGATAAAAAATGTAACAGTCAACAATTATATAGCCAAATGAAAAAGGAAGCAAATAAATATATGATAGATCCGTAAATAAACCTAACAAGGTATATAACATTGAAATAGTGTAAGCTCTGCTAAATGGTATATAAGATTGAAATACTGTGAGCTCTGCTAAAAGGTGGATATCACAGAATTTACTTATGCATATGCGTATTTTGACCGGACAAATTTCTTCTTCTTCTAGGTAATAACTCTGAGATGAAAGATGAAGAGGTTTCCAACCTCAACTCTGCGTACAGTTTGACTTCTAGAGGTGAGTTCGGGATAGCTTATTACCAAATTTAAATCATCTCATTCTGTTTGTCTGTAAAACCTATTCTCTGATCAAGTTGAAACTTTGCACAATTATTCCCATGTACCTGGCAAAACAAAAATCGATTAAAAAATAACCAGTTAGTTAACTAATTATTGTTAATTAATTATTTTGTTTGGTATAGAACAAGTGAAAGAAATAGTACTTGACTGATGTGTACAAACACATACACGCACACATACATTTTTCCAAGGTGTGGGAGGTACCCATCACCCCGAAAAAAAAAATCCCGGCTACGCCCATGTATGACTGTGAACTAGCCCCTTTATATCTGGTGTAGAGACTGTGTAAGTCGCTTTAGAGTTTGAAACTAACAGTTGATATCTATGAACATTTTCATTTTCGTAAGCACTTCGCTGGCACAGTGGCTAGTGTAATGTCTAGAGGAGGCTGAGTTCCAATTTAAGTTGCACAACTTTTTTCGTGTGTGTGTGTGTGTAAAAAGCTATCATTGTGACCTAGATACTTTCATCTTTCTCCCCCCCCCCCCCCCCCCTTCGCTTCCCAACTGATCCAGACAAGTATATAATAATAAAGCTTGTCTTCGAATCCGAAGATTATTGAGGAATACAGTGTTTCCCGTGGTTGTGCCGCCTCAGCTGTGACCTACATATATACAAGTATATATCTAATAGTCTAATGGATATTGTTGTTGTTTTTCTCAGAAAATTCATTGCGACAGTCTGTCTACACATAACAACACTCAGGTTCAGCTCTCTTTCAACGTTATGGTTCAAATACAATTATTTTGGCTACTAATAAAATGATCAAAGAACTACAAGAGATTAAACCCATTAACTACCACAAAACATATGACGGTGGTATATATGAGTCAACAATTTTGTAGTGCACTACTCCGTGCAATCTATTTCAAATGTGCAAATATATAGTTCGTGTCACGCCGGCCTACTTTCACACGGTGAACAGACGAAATTGATGGCTTACATTTGGACAAAGTTCACGGACGGGCCCAATACAGACCCGAATGTACAGATGAATAAGAACCGTCTACTGAATGCCAATGAGGCCAGATATGACAGAGCACACAGTCCAAAACACACACACACATGTGTCTCATGTGACAGTATAAATGTCAATGTTTACTGACACAGCCGACTGATTGAGCGGTTTCGAAATGGCATGTTTTAAAATTGTTCGTTTTTCGAGCTCCGTTCAAATGTTCAAGTTGACTTATGTGGAAGTTGATTCTATATGAATGTAATGTTTTACAGATGTTAGGTACTATTTTCGGAGAAGAAGAGATGCCTTCAACTCTTTGGCGAACCAGACGCTTAGACAGGGTGTAATATGTTCTTGATACTTGTTCTATTTTTCGTTGTAAATAATGTTGACTTTATCCTTGACTTTCTTACATATAACATAGAGGTTCATTTACAACAGACTGCAATACAAGCGAGTGAATACACTTGAGAAACAGCTTTATTGAACCATCATATATTTACACATGAGGGGATGATTTTCAAAATCCAACTATCGTTACGGTACTTCAAATTTTATATCTATAGAATTCAGTCCTAAAACTAAATGTACACAAATCGTGGCCATTTTAAAATGAACACGCCGTTGTTTGATTGCGTTCTTCCCTACACGTCATAATTCTGTGTGTCACGACACTATTTCTGTCTATGGTTTAATAATGTATCTATTTCTATATTTAGTTGAATTTAAATCAATGAATAATTTCCTGATGCCTACATCCTCACAATAACTCACACCGTACAAACAGAGATGTTTTTTCTATAAAAGTAAATAGAGTAAATTAACAATACAAAAAATATGTTTCGTCTTTTGTTGTATGTTTCTCCCAATCGACGCCAGTCTGTTGTTTTGTTGTTGTTTTGTTGCCAGAGTTTGAGAACCACTGATTTAGAACAGGAGGGGCTTGTCCAGTTTTTTTTTAAGTTACTTTAACATCAAAATTTCATCAAATAGCATTCTCTTTTTTTTCTCTGTTAATTGTATGTTGTTACTCAATCCTATTACGGAAGTCAAAAAGCGAAGATGAACTGTGTTTGCATTATATTTTCACGGGAATGCAAGTAAAAGCATGCAATATATATTTTTAAAAATCTTTAATTAGAAAAAGAACCATAGAAATATTGTCATATATCTCATAGCCGCAGGAATAAGCTCCCTTTCCTAGAAAAAAAAAAACTAAATTAATTAATTACCACTAATCGATTAATTAATAGGTTAGTTTTTGGATTTATTCAAGTGTTGTCTTCAGTAATTATAGAAAATGTTTTACTTCACCTGAGACTGGGAAATGGAAGAAAAACGTATAAGATAAGTAACAAAGGAAATAACTGCGCTATAACAACAACCACATTGCTCAATGAGTAAAATGTATTCACATTTTTGATACCAAACAAAATAAATAATTTCCAGTGGTTATTACACTAATCGGTAATGTTTTTTTTTTAGGTACAACAAGTAATGGTGTACAGTTTTAACTTGATCCAAGAATGGGTGTGGGAGAAATATCGTTTACAAAAATTGTACCAGATAGACAGACAAACAAACAGAGTGAGTTCTTACAAGTTTTTTAAACAAAAAAAAAAGAACATTTTATGCTTGGCAAACACAGCTAAAAATAAATCGATTTATAAATATAATGTAAAATGCTCACAAAAAATAAAAAAAAATCACACTCCTCATACACCCATTTTTATGATGTTTTTTTCATTTATTTTTTACGATTAAACTTCTGTGGCAATTTTTATTGCAGAATAAGTGGACTACCGACATGTAAATAAAGATAACAGAGCATGTAAGGGAGTTAAACAGGGCTGGCTTCTTGCTCCACGAGAATTCCTGCTGCTTTGGCTGTTGACGCCTCACTAGCTGTAAATGTTTTAACCTCACATAAAATAACATATAACTTTTTTGAAAGAAGTGAAACTAAAATGGAATATCTTCAAAATCTCAGCAAAGTTTGTTATGCCCATTGGTAGAGCTAACTCTTCTTGCTCAGTGAAGAGTGTTGATTGTGGTGGTGACCACAGACTTCATCATACGAGATGCAGCATTTCATCATTGTAGCATTTCATCATTGCAGCATTTCATCATTGCAACATTTCATCTTTGCAACATTTCATCATTGCAACATTTCATCATTGCAACATTTCATCACTGCAGCATTTCATCATTGCAACATTTCATCATTGCAGCATTTCATCATTGCAACATTTCATCATTGAAACATTTCATCATTGCAGCATTTCATCATTGCAGCATTTCATCATTGCAACATTTCATCATTGCAGCATTTCATCATTGCAACATTTCATCATTGCAGCATTTCATCATTATGGGAATTCATCATTATGGTTATGGTTAGGGTTAACTTGCTCAGTATGTTTATTACTTAATTACACCTTCATGTACTTATGTTTGCAAAATCCACTTAATGCAATTATGAAATATTATGGTGATGAAATGTTGCAATGATGAAATATCTCGTATGATGAGATGTCAGGGAGCCGATAATGGTAGTGTTGAGGTAACTGTCTACTAAGGAATGTACTAAATAATTATTATTTTCAGAGTCCACTAGATAGTCAACACTGGGCTCAACAGCAAAAGTAATAAAGAGATCATTCGGAAGTTGCAATAAAATGTGTTTTAACCTAAAACATATTTATGTGCAGAATTTTAAATCCACACCGGTTCAGTGGCGTAGCTGGGGTGGGGGAGGAGGGGAGAATTTGAAAATCCCCCCACATGAGGTGGGCCCCAAAAGAGTGTTTTTTTACATTGAAATTAGATAATAACCAACGGCAGTGGCCCCTAGAGATGTCAAGCCCCCCGGGCCTCCAAACGGTGGAGAAGTCCTAGCTACGCCCCTGAGCGGGTTGCTCCATTTGTTACCCTTTGTGTGTAAACAGATATTGGTGAAAAGATACATAAGAACCTTGGATTCGATGAATAGTCAGTCACATCCTGAGAATATCAATCGAAATTATGAAACGATGTTTATTTGAGACGTAAACTTAATGGAAGACACGTGACTTAAGAAACAGGAAAAAAAATGGTCTAAAGTAGATTAAGAGAACACCGTGTACAGATTGCATACACAAAAAACTGCGATGTTAAGTTGTTTTTCTAACGATTAATGAGCTTTTGTCTCGAGGGGAGGTCACCCAAAAAATATTGGGGGAGAGATAATTTACTTAACACACTTCGGAAAAAAAAAAGAAATATCTCCAGCATATTTGTGGGTGAGCATCTATCACATCTCTTTCATCCAACTCATCTCTTGAATCCTCGCCCCTTCCCCAACATTCACATTCCACGCCCCTCCCCCCATCAAGAAAATGTGTATGGAGAGATTGCACGTAAGCAAAGAAAGAAAAACAAAACAAAAACCTTTGGTTGACTTACTTCTCGGGTCACGTCGTCTCCCCACACTGCTGGTGATTTACTACCTCACAACTCGCGTGAACCACACATATTTGAGGGGTAAGTACACTCACACATTTTCACACTCCCAAAAATACGCCCCCCATTTTTTTATTTTTGTTTCAATGTGTTTAGAAGTAAGTGTCTACTGGTGGAACACTTCTACAAGCAGAAAGTAAAATACATTGGAAAACAAAAACGCTAATACTGTATACTAATTAACATATATTGTAAATTTATATTTAAAAAAGATAGAAAAAGAAAACGAATGCCCACAAAAGATATCTCTTAGACGGTACGCTCTTATAGAGATTGGTAATCGACCATGCGTTGCGATGTTTTGAATTTATTTATAAATAAATTTATTTATACGAAACGCTAGGTATAACTTAAAGAATATAATTGGTGCAGGAGTTATTGGAAGAAAAACACTTTGTTGAAAATTCTAACGCCTAAAAGGTTTCACTCCTGATTCTATATTTTAGTATTTCTTTTGTTTTTTCCACAGTTAGCTTATACAAAAGATGGCGGTATGTTTGAAAAAAAGAACAATCATATTTAAATATCTATATATATATTCCTCTAAGTCTGAGGTCAAACAACAACATGCAAGCAAGCAACAACAAGCAAGCAAATAGGGAAGATCCCATGGCGTACGCACCACGGTGTGAATGGACCCAATCCGCACTATTTCATTCACAAAATAGCATAGACATAAATAAATATAGACCGGAAAAAGGAAGTAACTTCCTGTAACTTGAAAACACATGTATATATATCTACTATTGAATTATGATTTCTAAATTATGAAAAAAAAAAAAAAAATTGCATGATCCTCAGTCTTAGAGATTAAACACAATTTAAAGACATAGATTCTAGACATAAAATAAAGTACAATGCACAAATATTTGTTTCATAAAACTCTCTCTTATGAATTTGTGTAGTGAATGGAAGGGAGGTTAAAAAAGTGGAAGCCGGAAGAGATTATAGGCCTATTGTGTCGTAAGACTCTTGAAACTAATCTAGATCGACATTTAATAATTTCCGGAGATTTCCAGGACTTTTTCGTAGGCCAATATTTAATAACATTTCATGAGATTTCCAGGGGCTTCTGGTAAATCAAGTCCAAGAGGCCACGGGAAATCCGTTATATGCTATAAAATGGTTTAATTTAATAATTTATACACCTAAAAATTAGCACGGGTCCATAGACATAAATAAATATAGACTGGAAAAAGGAATAGGTCCAATGAAAGTGCGGGACCCACGGCGGTCGCATATTTTGCAGTGCTTAAGGCCTGCCCTGGAAAATAGCGGCGTATGCTATGCCGCCGGTCGTCAAGAGGCCGCGGGAAATCTGTTATATGCTATAAAATGGTTCAATTTAATAATTTATACACCTAAAATGTAGCACGGGTCCAAAGAAAGTGCGGGACCCACTGTGGTCGCATATGTTGCAGTGCCTAAGGCCTGCCCTGGAAAATAGCGGCGTATGCTATGCCACAGGTCGACTAGTGTTGTTAGATTACATCTTTTTTCCTCTTGGTGAAATGTCCAAACTTTATTTGTAGTCTTAGGATCATGAAATGTCCATGAAGCACATTCATGCTATCCGCATTGTATTTAACTCATTTATTGTTTCAGATATAGACACAGGACGATTTAGTGTTTACTTTACTGTCCATTTCTTTCTCTTTTTACGATATAAAGATTAAACTTATTCAGATTCAGTATTCAGATAGATGGCAGAGTTTGTGCACTTTTTCCCTTAGATAAGCTTTGCTGCTGCTGTTTTTTTTTTAAAGATGTATTAAATCTTGCTTGCTTTTAAATTTAAAAAACAAATTTATAATAACGATCAATAAAGCGGAGCTATTCTCTTAGACTTTTAGCAAGAGCAATAATTATCGCCAAAATAAAGTCGCTCCTGCATAGCCTCCCTTTAACGAGTTGCTCTGATGTTTTCTTTTTGGTGATTGCTTCTTATCGTTTTATGTGTATGTGTGTGTGTGTGTGAGTTGAAGAACGTTTTCCCGCGCAATAAACCCCTCCCTTCCACCCCTCTCTTCCACACACCCCACAAAGAGACACATATCTCCATACAATATGTGTCTGTGTTTCT
>JADKLZ010083859.1:0-11675 GCA_021533235.1 Biomphalaria straminea
AGGAACATGTATATTTGTATGAAGTAATATGTTAGGAACATGTATATCAAGACTATACAAAGACGTGTAGTCTATTAATAAAAGTTAGTTGCTTAACACAGGGGCGTAGCTAGAAATGTGCCATCATTTGGGGGTCGGGGGTGCTCAACCTCTGTGGGGCTCCTGCTTTTCTCTTAATATTTAATATTTAATGTAAAAAAAACACTCATTTGCCCCCCCCCGGCAAGTGGGGGCCCGGGGTAATTTTCAAATCCCCCCCCCCAGCTACGCCACTTGCTAAACAACGAGTTACTGTTTCTACGTTGAATCTCTGTGGGCTGAGTGGGTTAAAGAGGCAACAGAATAGAAAAACAATACTATTGTAGACATCGATAGGAGACCTTAACTAGACCTACTGTGATTGACGTTGTTAGTCTTCATCAATCACCATGGTCAAAATATACAGCTCACAACTGATTCGGCGTAGTCTCGTGTAATACTGTACCCATGTCTAATCATAGAACTAAACTGCAATACTTTATTATTGAGTACAAAGTATTTCTACATTTAACCTTTCTCATTAAGTTACCTCTAAACTGAGGGGACGATTTCATTTGCTAGGCCGACGTGGGACTCTAAAGAAATTCTTACAGATTTGAATGGAAAATCCCCGACAGACATAAAATTCTTCTCAATCCGCTAGTTGGTTTAAATGCGAAGTCAGTGAGGCGATTGAATGATTTCTAAAGCGACTTAGCGTACTCAATAGCAAGTATCTATACAAAGTATCTAAACATCTTCTAAGATCGCGTGTTGGTTGCTTTTTAAATATATTTGTTAATATACTTATACATATATAGATATAATAACAAAGTTTTAAATTTCAAGTTCTTTTTATACTGAAACTTTGAAGTTTTAGGGCAAGTTTTAGGTTTTTCTTTACGTTTTAATTTTGAATTGGAAAACACAATGATGTGGGTTGTTTACATTAGAGATACGGCGTGTGGGTAATGAGACTGAAGGCTTCTTTGACAGATTTCAATGTGTTTTGATTGGCCGTTGAACTTTCAGAATTTTTCTTTTGAGAAGTCTTTCCAATTAAATAGAGGGGTCTTAGACTTTAACTGTTTGATGAATGTACTCTATGAAGTAAGGATTCTACGTTCAGAAGCTAGTCTGATTTTAGTAGTACTGCACACTCTGTGATTTGAGGTTTCTGAGAGGTTTTAGAATGTTTTGCAGATCTTAAGTAGAGGTTTTAAAATTGTTTATTAATACTTTTGAGTACCTTTAGAAAACAACGAAAAGTTTAAAGCTTAAAGAGAAGAAACCAAAATAATACAAACTATGGAAACATTGATGGAAATTTAAAAAACAAAAAAAAGAACAATGCTTATTAGGGAAAGAACCTTAAATCCATACATTTCATTTTGCAGAAATAAGCTCCCTTTTTCTATAAAAAATGAAATAAATAATAATCACTCAATGATTAACTAATTGGTAGATGTTTTTGATTGATTGATGCTGCCCTAAACAGGAAGTGGAAGAAAAAAAGTTAGCAAAACATAATAAGAGGAATAAATCCATATATACAGCTACATCTCTCAATAAGTAGCATTTTTTTTGTATGCAATACCAAGCAATATAATTTATTACCTGTAATTGACTAATTAGTTGGCTATATTGTTTTGTTCGGTTTAATAAATAATTGTTCAAAGTTTCAACTTAATTCAAGTATGGGCGTGAGAACAATGGCCTGTACAAAAATGTCACCAGACAACGTTCAAGAATTTTGAAAGGATTAAGATGTTATCGTAATGTGTTCCAGTGATATATTGATGTTTATAATTCTCTCTCTCTCTCTCTCTCTCTCTGTCTCTCTCTTGATCACGCCTTGATGTCTAAAATAAATGGCTTCTGTTTTAAATGGTATGATTTGTTCTATGTTCGATGTCCTATTTCACTATCTCTATGTAAGGGCTCGTTCGTTGATTTTCTTACTTTAATTTCTTTGAAATTCCCTAAACATTTCGCCCTGGTAGGAATAAAGTCAAACATCCAGAGTGATAAGGGAAATAACACAAAGGTAAACTAATGGGCGATCACACCACACCAAAGGGAGAATAATAGAAGGAAATCTCAGCAACTTGGGGATAGCTTCCCTTTGTTTTGTTATTTGATCAAAAGGATAACCTCTGATCCGGGGTACACACAATGGCAGAAGTAAGGGCAGATAAGAAAAGGATGGGCAAACAGGGGTATAGGATTGACAAACTAGAACATAATACCGGTAACCTGGTCGGTAACCTTGTAAGCATTTCTCTCACTGTTCCAATTTCCTATGTGTTGAGACTCGGTTGATTACTTTTTGTGCGTGGGGCGGAATGAGTGGACAGATTTAGAGGATTGACGCCAATTGACGGTTTATTTGGCATAATGAATAAAATTATTGGACAGATTTAGAGGATTGACGGGTTTATTTGGCATAATGAATAAAATTATTGGACAGATTTAGAGTATGGACGGGCTAATTTGATATAATTAATGGAAAGAATTAGAGGAAGGAATTAATGGACGAAATTAGAGGACACAATTAAGGACACAATTAGAGGACACAATTATGAGATAGAAATAGTGGACCGAGCAATAGAACATTGTTAGTTGTCATAATTAGTGATTAGAATTAAGGTGTCTCCTACAAAATTACCTTCTTTCTGTTGTTGTTTTTTTTATACGTTAATACGTTTGAAAATTAGATTCCTACTTAGGCGGCTCTTAAATCTTCAAAAAGTTGATAAGCTTAAAATGGAGTACAAAAGAACTGTAAAACTAGCTCAAAGAATGTCGTTACGTAGGTCTAAATTAAGGAAAAAAAATCCGTCCAAGATGCTAGATCTACATATCGTTATCGATTTCAATTGTAAATTTAATGTTATTTATTGTCACAGATGCCATTATAGATTTATTTGTATATTTCACATTTAAAAGCGTGTGTGTAAATACAAATATAAACCCTTAACTGAGCCTCAGGAATTACCCCACAAATCTAGACCCTTGACAGCACCTCAGGTTTTACCCGAGACGTAATTACGATGTTGCAAATCTATTAGTTAATTTGAAAATAAATTAAGACATTTTTTAAAAGAGCGCCAGAGAATTGACGAGGCTAGAAAGAACGCCAGTCGATGAAAGAATTTTCTAGTAGACAGACATTGTCATATTCAGAGATCAGGCTGTACTCTTTACAAGTGTTCCTGACATGTTCCCAGTCCTGATCATTGACAGTTACCTAACAAACAGCAACATGAACCATGAAGTCAACTCCAGAAGCAACATGAACATTGACATTGAATCTGTAAGCAGCAAGATAGACATTCAAAGCCACTCTGTAAGCAGCAGCATGGACACTCAGAACAACTCAGAAGCCAGCGACATTGCCAACTTGTGTCATCACACTCCATTCACTAAATGGACAGACATTCTTCAGAAAGAAACAAAAGAACTTAGCCAACTTTGCTGTATAGACAGATTGAACTCTGACTTGTTTAGTCATTGCTCTATCGGACATTCTTATATAGAGCATTCTACTAACATTACCATACAGCTTCAAAGCTCATTAAACAGAAAATTGAGTTTTGGTATCGTTCAGTTCATATTTTTGCCAAACTCAAACGCGATACAGTCAGAAATTATTTGTGTATTCAACACAAGATGGAAGCAACAACTTCGCAAACTGAAGGACCGCTTTTTCAAGTTCAGACAATATACACACACAATCATGATGGCAACTCTGAAGATTTTGAACGCCATATTTACATTCCTCATATGTGCAATAGTCTATTGTGTGTTACTTGATTGAATATAATTCATACTCGTCCAGGAAGAAGTTGTGTCTAATCAATTAATAATTTTTGTCTATATATTATTTTTCTTCCACAGGAGTAGTATATCAGTTTTGTATTGTCATATTTTATTACCAAGCACCATGAAGAGAAGTATCTCATTCAATTCAAGATTTAATGCTTTGTTAGATTTTCAGGTTGTTCATGACAAACGTTGTCTCTTATTATTGTAATTTTCCTATTCATACATTCAATCTTGAGTATTTAATAGGCATTTCCTTAGTTGAAATATTTGTTATCAAGTCTTCAATAATCTTGTACATGACACTATATTTGAATTTTATTGTCACCAAGTTGTCTTATTTTTATATCAAGTCTTTCAGAGCATTGAAATGTATTGCCTTAACCATCCTCTAAGTTTTTCATGTATGGTATTTTCTGTGTACAATTTTATATTGATTCTAAACATTTTTTCACTGCTGTGTAAGCATTTCTATTGCCATACAAATGCTAAATGGAAGGGGGGGTAATATGTCACAGATGCCATTATAGATTTATTTGTATTATTCACATTTAAAAGCTTGTGTGTAAATAGAAATATAAACCCTTAACTGAGCCTCAGGAATTACCCCACAAATCTAGACCCTTGACAGCACCTCAGGTTTTACCCGAGACGTAATTACGATGTTGCAAATCTATTGGTTAATTTGAAAATAAATAAAGACATTTTTTAAAAGAGCGCCAGAGAATTGAGGAGGCTAGAAAGAACGCCAGTCGATGAAAGAATTTTCTAGTAGATAGTCGTGTTTTCTAAGAGCTCTGATTTAAAAGCCTTTGTAATATTATTTGATCTTGTTGATCTATAACTTGTACATAAGCTGTACTTACGTTTTATATTTGAATAAAATTCCAGAGTTTGTTTTCAACAAAGAATCTTTTATTGTGAATCCTAGATCGTCTTTTATTCAACTATTTTTTAATTCAAGTAAAATCCCCGGCATAACAATCAACATTGAACACATCACTCTCTTCAAGAATTGTTACATTTGTTAACCAAAAAAAAAAAAAAATTACGACATATTTATTTTCACCATGTTACTCAGTACCCAATGTATTTTAGTCAATAATTTCTCTCTCTTTCTTCAATTCTTACTCTGTTTTAGGATTATGTCCGTGCTTTACTTATATAGTATCACTTTGACTTTTTGCCTTCGCAAACTTAATGATACAATAAATACATTCATTTCTGGTTCACATTTCCTTATTCTAAAATACAAATAATGTTTAAATAATGATCTGTTAATGAACAACTAAAAACATTCATTTAAATTATTATTATTGTTCTTCTTCTTATTATTATTAATTAATTATTTCTTTATTATTATTATTAAATTGACGACAGAGATAATTTTGTGGCAGGTAAAAAAAATCAAAATATCTTTAATTCAAACTATGATTTCATTGACAAATATTTGTCTACTTCCCAAAGTTGTACATTAATTCAGTTGTGTTATCTCACCCTCTTTGTGACGTTAAAACAAACTAAATAAGCTGCATTCCCTCCTCCCTACTCCCTTTCTAAAACACAAGTACTGTGTACTGTTGACTATCCTAAAAAAACCACGTCACAACGATGTTGAGAATGTGACCATGTAAAGCAACACCCAGACAGCGCCTCATCTTGTTCGGTAATTTGTTTTGAATGGAAAGTAAACAAGACTGCGCGTGGTAGCGCGAGTATCTCATACCGTCCTGAAGTTTTCAGATTCCAATCTTCATGACCTGGTCCACCCACCTCTGACAGGTACACAGGCTTAATGTAATAAGATACCAAATTGACACACCTTTCGTAGTACTGGCTACACCTAATCATGTATACATACGTGTTTGTACATCCGATTGAAACGTTATCAATTGTATATCAAACTTTCAACGTCCTGCGATCTTATGTTTTTCTTTCTTTTTACAATATTACCATTTGTATCACGGTGGTTGAGCGGTAACGCGCTTGGCTTCCTAACAGAAGGTAACGGGTTCGAAGCCTGTTAAAGACTGGCATTTTTTATTTTGGGATCGTTGGGCGCCTCTGAGTCCAACAAGCTCAAATGAGTATCTGACATTAGTTGGGGAAAAGTAAAGGCGGTTGGTCATTGTGCTGGCCACATGACACCCTCGTTAACCGTAGGCCATAGAGACAGATGACCTTTTGTAATGGATTCTTGCTGTGTTTGTAGATTACTGTAGTTGAAGTATTTTTAATTTAATTTAATTACACTAAATGCATGAGTACCTTCTAGGATGTATTTTTCACTGCGAGAACGTTCACAGCACAGATCCATCACAAAGATGAACAGGTAAAAAACAAGTAAGAAACTTTTAAGAGCTAAGTTGACTTCGAATTTACTTTAACAATAACTTTATTTATAAGATGGACCACAGTCTAGTCAGAAGATAAAAGATGTCTAATCCCCTTGAGAGTCTAGCGGTAACTCAATTCATATTACGTCAAACTTAACCTCTAACCCTACAGGCTGTGTCGTCATAAAATGTGCGTTCAATGTCGGTACCAAAAAGTGCGTAATTCTAAAATAAACTAAACTAGCTATCGAACAATTTACATCCTCTGCCCTATAGACCACAAGGTCTGAAAGGGAAACTTTACTTTATCATTTGTCTCAGTTCAATAACACTAGTTCAATATTACAGAAAGCAGTTGATAAGATTAAGAACGTTTGGGATTCAAACTCCAGCCATGTAGGGGAGCGCATACCGCGGCTTTGCGGAGACCCCATGATCCAATCTAGCAGTAATGTCAGTGAAGTCTACACAAAGCTAATTAAATGTATGGTTGAATCTTGCTGACAGCAGGCTATCCTGGTAGATAATTGACAATTCAAACACGACAGTCATAGTTGAAAGTCATTAAAAACTACAGCGCATTGAAACATTGTCAATGTTTACTTCAGCCTTGTATTGGTTCACAATTGGTTGTACCACAAAGCCACAATGCTAAAATGTGTTTTGAAATGCCTATAATCAATCTTCCATTCTTTGGGACTATAGTAAAATAAATATGGAGCAATTATTGAGACGTTAACAATGTTTGCTTCGTTAAGGTATTTACGAGTGTAAATCTAATAGTCATTTGTTGTGTACTTAAGGACAACAAAAGAACATTAACAAAGGCATGATTTCATTTACACTTGTGTTTACTTCCCTTAGATTCCATTTAGATCTAATAGTCACGTTTCTTTGTACATTAAAAACACAACACCTTTCAATGAATGAAAGACACGAAAAAAAAAAGAAATATCTGTTCTAGTAAGGTTGTTTTATTTAGATGTATATCTGACAATACCGCGACCGGGGTAATGATAAATCAACTGTTCTTAGCTTCTATTTATTATTGTACCCTGATAGGTGTGAAGAGAAGATTTAGTATTTTCAAATAAAAAAAAATATTTGTTTCTACAAAAACCTACAGTATGACATTTTTTGACAAACGACATACTGTAGATATAATTTGCTAGTAAAAATTACTATGAAAGAGACAAGTATTTTTTTGTTCAATATAGCCTCCTCTACTTTTAATGTATCGTTTAAAAAGTAATTGCATTTTCAGATTAAAATGGATTACATAATTTACTTAATAAACAACTTTTCGCTCTCAGTGGACAAAATGTAGCAATTCTATCTAAACTATACAGTCTTTTTTTGGGAAAGCTAAAAAATGGTCGACGTAAGAGGCGCCCCACTAAACGCTTCAAAGAGCAGTTAAGGCGTCAATTTTCCTTGGCTGACGTAGAAGAGAGCACCTGGTTGCACGCGGCCTCAGAACGAGACAATGGAGAGGTCGCGGGATACACATTTGAAACAAAAAGAAAATCCGCTGCCGAGGACAAACGCAGAAGGAGCAAAGAAAATCTAAATCGACCACCTGCGGACAATGTTTATGCTTGCCCTGGAAGTGGCGAAATATGTTGGTCACTACTGGGGTTGCGCAGCCACGGGATAAACTGCATTTCTCACTAATCTTTGGACTCGAAGACAAGCCTTATTATTATGCAATCTACAATATATGATTACGTTAGATTTTCAACATTTTTCTTTTGTCTTAATAGGTAAATTTGTACTTGAACTTTTAAAAACGAAAGTAGAACGTGTGAGGCCACTTCAGTATAAAGTTGAGAACCACTGACACTGAGGCTACACAGTACAAACAAAGATGTCAGGAGACGCTGGTTGATACAATAAGTTCCGTTCCCATCCCACTTCCTGTTTACATGCCCACCCCCCCTATCTTTAAGAAAACCCCAGGGGTATGCGCATGCGCACGGAAATGTTTATTTTTTTTTTCCTTTCTTTAGTCGCACAAACACATGCGCTCGTCCACACACACACATACACACATATAGATCTATTTGAAGCACTCATGCATACAGATTTTCCATCATTATCATTTGGACCGTCATATACAATCTGTACATGATAATGATATGCAAAGCAACGTGTATGATACTAAATGATGGGTGAAGAAACTGATGTATGTCAGGCAAAGAGGATGCTGTATGATAGGTAATGAGGAAGAATTTGTGATGAGTAGATTGACAGATTATCAGAGATAAAGAAATAAAACGTAGGATAGCGAGACTGATGTATGGCATGTTGGAGAGATGAGTGTATGGCATGTAAGAGACATATATGATTGGTAAGAGACTTATGATTGGTAAGGAAGCTGATGGATAGCGTGGTGAATTAAAACATGTAAAGAAGTTTTATAGAAGAGGTAAAGAGACAAACTATATTAGCTAAAGAGACATGCTTTATGACAGATACAGACACACATGCCAAATGATTTTCTCTCTTCTTTTTATTGACTACTCTCTTAGCATTTACAAATAGTTGATTCATCAAGTTCATCCTTTAATTTCATCAAATCTCCTTCACTATTGTCATTTAAATAATACCTCCCTTCGACTTGTTTCTCTCCAACGAAGATAGATCACGGCACACAGAATGAATACTTGTTCATTTTTTTAACATAATAATAATACTAATAAAACAGCCAACCGCGTTTTATCCTTTCTAATATAGATTCTAGAGTAGAGGTTATCAACCTGTGAGTCGCGACCCCCTTGGGAGGTCGATTAACGATTTGCAAGGGGTCGCCTAAGACCATCGAAAAATGGATTTCATTGTCTACTCTTCTATTGCTGTATGTGTGTATGTGTGTGAGGGGGGGTCACGGTAGAATGGGTGATTGTATAAAGGGGTCGGCGAGCTTAAAAGGTTGAGAACCGCTGTTCTATAGCTATTTCATCCGCCTCTGGTGTAAGTCACACGAACAATGGGAGACATCAAACTGTTGTTGTGCAATCATTAGGTCCAGTGTTACAAACACAAAATACTTGACTGTTTAACGGGGTAGTAATCAATTTGCGGGACATACATTAGGCGACTGTTTAAAGCTGCCCAGGACAAGAGTAACTAATGGAGAGTCACACAAAAGTCTTATTGATTTGATAGTGAATATGTATCTTTCAATACGATGTTTAAAATAAAAAAGGACAAAAAAAAATATTTCAAAGAAGTATCTGTACAGGAATCTCGTAATGTTGGAGTCTTATATTTGTTTTTATACATGTATTGTAATTGGATCTATTCCCTATTTATTATTATTATTTAGAAGAGGAATGTTTACTTTATGTCAACGAGAAACTCAGCAATATAACTTGCTTATACGCTACTATCTCTACTGTCTACTGTTTGACTGACATGTATTTATTTATCTCTCCTTTTCAATATTTTACAAAGCTTATTTCAACTCATTCTGTCAGTCTGTCTGTCTGGTAAAAAGTGTGTACACATTATTTCTCCCACACCCATTCTCTTTGCACAATTATTTATTGGCATTACAAAATATATATCAACTTTAAAAAAAAACAGTAATTAATAAGTCAATTAACTAGTGGTAATTAATGTAATTAGATAATTACGGGTGTTAACTATTTTGTTTTATACAAACAAAGGAAACTAATCCTTTAGTATTCTCAGTTTAGTTCCCTTAAATAATTGTTAAAGTTATTTCTCCTAGCTCCCCTTGAAGTCTATGGGGCAGGACATCTGTATCTTCGGCTTACGGTTAACCAGCACAACAACCAACCGCTTAAACTATTTCACGTACGAATGTCAGCTAACTATCAGAGCTGGGTGGATTCGAGGCGCTTAAAGATCCCGAAATTGAAAATCCCAGTTTTTACCAGGTCTCGAACACGAGACCTCCGGTTCAGAAGCAAAACGTTTTACCGCTAATCTACAGGACTCCCAATGAGTCAATTAGTTATTGGCAATTAATTATTTTAGAATCACGCAAACCCATCTGCAACTATTATTTTATTTCCTTATTTTATGACATCTGATTTCCGACTGAGATGTTTTTAGGTTTTATACTCGTTGTCTGCGCCTACGGCAACATCTTTGGAGCCTCAAAGAAGTGTTCCAGTAGTTCATGAGAGCTCTTCCACTGCCTCTATTAGACATCATCTGCAAACAAGGGTTTTTACTGAAATTAAATACTTTGATTTTAGACTTTAAAAAAAAAAAGTCGGTCAGACCTGTATGTCTTCTACTCTACTTTTGTAACAATTTTCTTTAAATTTTTTGCAATACTCTATATTTTCTTCCTGTATTCACCTATTTTTTAAGTGAAAAAAGGTCGACTTGAAACCTGATATTTCACTCACAAACCTAAACAATTCATCACTTACCGGTAAAAAAACCAAACCAATGTTAAAGACAAGAAACAAACTAAAAAATAAAAAAAAATACCCGTATTTCAAAAAAAACTGGGGAATTCCAGAAACCAAGTGTGGAGAAAAATTGTTGTGTAAAAAAGGGTATGCAACAAATTTGTTTCTTTTCTTTTTTCGAGCATCAAGTTTGTGTTGTTGTGTGTTGATACTGTTGTTATTATTCAGTACCCACCGTCTCTATCCCCCCCTCCCCCAGAATCCGTCTTATTGCCTAAAGTCATGGAAATGAAGCGGCAAATATCTGTGAAGAAAGGTTTGTTTATTTTAGAGTATTTACTTACTAGAGTAAGGCACCTGCAAGACTGTGTCATTGCTTGTAAGTAGTAAGTGTGTGTGTGTCTAAACCTTTTTTTTATTACGTACTATCGTTCTCTCTCTCTCTCTCTCTCTGTCTTTCTCTCATTCACTTACTCATTCACTGCCAGGCTCCTCCTATTACCATTACTCTCTCCCACTCATTCAATATTACTATTTCCCTTTATGTATTTGTCAATCTTTCCATCTCTCTCATTGTTATTCACTGACACTTTTTCCCTGTCTCTCTCTCTCTCATTCTCTCATGTCACCTTCTCTCTTTCTCTCTGTCTCTTTCTGTCTCTCTCTCATTATCTCATGTCACCTTCTCTTTTTCTCTATGTCTCTTTCTCTGTCTCTCTCTCAAGTCACCTTCTCTCTTTCTCTATGTCTCTCTCTCATTCTCTCATGTCACCTCTCATTCTCTATGTCTGTCTCTGTCTCTGTCTCTCTCATTTTCACATGTCACCTTCTCTCTTTCTCTATGTCTCTCTCTTTCTCTCATTCTCTCATGTCACCTTCCCTCTTTATCTATGTCTCTCTCTCTTTCTCTCATTCTCTCATGTCACCTTCTCTCTTTATCTATGTCTCTCTCTCTTTCTCTCTTTCTCTCATGTCACCTTCTCTCTTTATCTATGTCTCTCTCTTTCTCTCATTCTCTCATGTCACCTTCTCTCTTTATCTATGTCTCTCTCTCTTTCTCTCATTCTCTCATGTCACCTTATCTCTTTATCTATGTCTCTCTCTC
>JADKLZ010083862.1:2249-14801 GCA_021533235.1 Biomphalaria straminea
ATATATATATATATATATATATATATATATATATATATTATTATTAAGTTATAAAATTGTTTAATTTATCAATTTATATGCCTAAAATTAGCGTTGGTCTTATGTAAGTTCGGGTCACAATGCGGACGCATATGTTACAGTGGCCTACGGCCGGCCCTGCAAAATAGCGACGTATGCTATGCCGCCGGTCGACTAGTATCTAATAATCAGTCTAATAGCCAATAATAAAATTTCAATAATTTTTTTTGTGTAATGGTGGTTTTAAATAAAGATGTCAATGATTAAGTAATTGAAACCAAATTAGAACTTATAGCTATCTTACTTAATCATTGCAATAGCGTTTAAGTTACAATAATGCAATGGCATACTCGTTATAAAACACTCTTATGGTATCTATCCTATCTATGTATGTATAGCAAAACTATACAGTTACTTTCATATGTTCATAAAAATTAATAATAATAATGGCAATATCTTCTATTCCAAAGATTAACGATGAGTGCAGTGTTTCACGTCAGAATGCAGACAGGCCTGTATATTTTTCCGCATCTCGTGCACACACAGCCGTTGTCCGCTGGCGTATATTTAATTTTTCTTTCCGTCTTCTGCGCCTGTCTTCAATAATGGCTTTTCTATGAGTGTCAAATGTTTGTCCCGCAGCCTTATTGAGAGCTCTCCAACTGTTTCTTTCATAGGCCATCTACTGCCAGCTACTTTATTCTATGCCAGTAATGGCGAAATAGCACCTGAGTTGATCTTCATAAAGAATAAAACAGTTTATCTACTTACGTTACATTGTAATCTCAGTTAAAGTAGTTGATTCTACTTTGTTGAAGGTATTATAAAGTAAAAGTGTAATCATGTGTGTTTTGGAACTGTCTGTTGTTGGTTCACCCATTTGATCAATCCTAAGCCACGAGGTTGATAAATGTTTATCTATCGCCAAATCTTCAAAGTCTTAAGTAAGCTGAATTCCAGTTGGTTAACCGTTAATGCTTTCATTCTTTTGTTAACTTGTACATTTGGAGAACAATGGCTTTCTGACTACCCTCATTTTTTCTGAGATGTAGCAATGCGCTGATCTGTGGCTACCCTCATTTTTTCTGAGATGTAGCAATGCGCTGATCTGTCGCTACCCTCATTTTCTGAGATGTAGCAATGCGCTGATCTGTGACTACCCTCATTTTCTGAGATGTAGCAATGCGCTGAGCTGTGGCTACCCTCATTTTCTGAGATGTAGCAATGCGCTGATCTGTGGCTACCCTCATTTTTTCTGAGATGTAGCAATGCGCTGATCTGTGACTACCCTCATTTTTTCTGAGATGTAGCAATGCGCTGATCTGTGACTACCCTCATTTTCTGAGATTTACCAATCGTTTGCTATGTGTCTTTCCCTGTTTATAGCATTGTTGTTCTTTGTGGCTACCTTCGGTTTCTGAGCTGTAGCATTCCTTTGCTCTATGGCTACCTTCGGTTAATGAAAGGTAGCATTTTGTTTTCCTCTGCAGCTACCCACTGTATCTATGTTTTTTTGTATGTATGTATGTATATATGTATGATGTATCTATCTATCTATCTTACTACCTATCTATTTATATACTGAATAAAATAACGCAAAAACTATAAATTCAAAAGTTTTCTCTTTATTTTCAATCATTCAAAAGTTGCTTTTCTTTAGTATTTGCTCACAACACTCAGAGAAATCTCTCTACGTCAGCCTCTTTGACTCTTAACAAAGGGGCCACCTGAGTCGTTATTTACAGCAAGGTGAGTGCCCCCTCTCCTCTCTATCGCCTTCTCACTCGGTCAGCAGTTCCTTTCATCCATCAGACCTAGGGATAGCCACATGTCAGAGATAGCACTTCAGCGGGGCCAAATATTCCAGACCGTTAAAGCCGGCATCCGTTTTAACGTTACCATCTGTGCCGACTGGGTAATAGGAAGTAGGTCAAGCACTTTATGACCCATGAGTACTAGCTTTGATTCACTTTTGGTTTAGAACTGACCCAATCATTGTCCGCGTTATGGAAAACACCAACAAGGTTTTTGTTGTTTTTTTTTTGTGTGTGTTTTTTTTTTTTGTATGTTAAAATATGAATCACAATTATTATTTTTAATACATTTAGACATAGTAGAACTCTATATTGGTCTACATATTTACACCCTTCTTAATTAGGCTCTTTAATAACTTGCATTTTAATATTAGAGCTTGATTTAGATAGGCTAATTATAATTATTGGACCAGACAACAGATCCTTACGTATTGACAAAGCACTGAGGCCGACTTAGATAAGGATAAAGAGGAAGCAAGCTGTCCTATCATTAGCCCTGAAACAGATTCTCGATCATGAACTGTGGCAAAGAAAGCAGCTCCAGAATCGGACTGTCTCGCCACAGCAAGTCTGCCCCTATTTAAGGAGAGGTACTTTTGTATCTTCCATTGGCCCATCAATACATATGTTGTGAGTGTTGCGTGCTGAAGCACTAGGCATCCAAACCGAGTCGATGAAGACTGTGATTTCGAATTTCAGGACGGCGCTGAATCCATCCAACTCCATTGGGTAACTTACATTCATCGTAATGCTAGCCACATAACACCCTCGTTAACTATAGGCTACAAAATCAGATGACATCATCGCAAAGTCTGAAAGGGAGTAAGTTTTCGTTATAGATAGATGTTAAAATGAAAATGTTTACCAAAAGTCCGCGGTCAGGGCTGGTCTTAGGTGATTGACGGCCGGCCATAGGCGAAGTGAATATAGTGAACTCTAATGAACTAGAAAAGCAGAAAAATATGACCGAGAAATGAGCAATAAATCGTCCTGTGTCTATATCTAAAACAATAAATAAGTTAAATGTATACAATGCTGATAGCATGAATGTGCTTCATGGACGTTTCATGATCCTAAGACTAGAAATAAAGTTTGGACATTTCACCAAGAGGAAGAAAGATGTAATCTAACAACATTTGTAAATGAACCTTGAATCATAGTAGCGACTTATTAGAGCTAAGCTAGTAGACATAGAGCCATAGAGTTTGGCTATATTCAGATTTAATCTATGTTTCAATTTTTTTATCTCTAAAAAAATTCTTTTGAGTCCTGTGCAATGGCCCCCAGCAATCGGAGGCCCATAGCAGCTGCCTAGTTTGCTTTTGCCAAAGGCCGTCCCTGTCGTGGTGTTCAGTAGAAAGGCAATTTTGTTATAAAGCGCCGCACCGCCACACTGTAAGGTGAAGAAGTCCGCCAAGAGACAACTTTCCGGTCCCAACCCGGCAAAAGGAGGAGATTTGTCGTGACGCTAGCAGCCTCACCATTGAACTAACAAAACGCTACAGAAATCTCAACAGCAGAAAGTCAAAAAGACCTTGGCCAAGGTGATTCCTCTCGAGAAGAGTACATGGATCCAGCTAAGGGGCGTTGTCTAGAACATATTCCGATGGCGAAGTGATGTTTCAGTCCTATGCTCCTCTGGGGGTCAAACGGACTAAGTGAAATAAGGGGGAAAAAAACTCCCTTGCTCTTGTATCTGCAGCCTGAGGTTATTTTGATGTATGGTCAAATTCCTGAATTATGTATACGTCCTTACAGCTAAATCAAATAAGAAAACACATTACTTTTGTGTACTGATTGTTATATTTTCACTTTAATTAGTCGGAATACTTTATCATGTTTGGCAATTTACCCTTAATTGCATTTGTCACAATCTCCTCTCTAGGTGGTTAACGTCACGATCTGTTCTTGTGGTGTTGTTAGATGTCGCTAGCTGTTAGGAGAGAAGTCTTGTGTCGCCGGGAATTGTATTTTAAATAATAATATTGAACAATGACGATCTAGGATTCAACTGAGTAAATTCCTTGATAAATAAATATTGGAACTTTTATTTAAACTCATTATAAGTACAGCTATGTACAAGTAAACATTAATAGAGCTTGCAAATCGACAAAGGCATACTTTCTTAAATATTCTATAGCTACAAAATTACATGCGACTGATCTCAACAAAATTTAGGCCCCAACTGAATTGAGCTAGCTCTCTGGGCGCAAGTTGCCAGCAGACTCGTTCTGCATTCATCCCTCTCAACCAATCACATAGACATCTCCATGTCATGTGACTGATGTTCCGGCAAGCTAAAAATTACTCTTGGGGTTTTTTTGCTGACCTTGACTTGTGCAGAGTTCAAACATGTTTACGTGACAGCGATAAAGCGAATCTTCTTTTTCTTTTCAAAGCAGAACAAAAAACTACAAAGAGAGTTTGTGTTATCACAAACTCAAGCGACCTCGAGGCATCCGCCTATGGGTCCGCAATGCAGGTAGATGACAGGTTTAGATATTTTCGACAAGAATGTCAAAAGCTTTTAATCACAAGCTCCCAATAACACAATTTTACCTCTCTTAAGAATAACGTACGCAAAGTTATTAATTAATGAGCATCTCAAAATAAAAATGTTATATTTTTTATTAATCAATCAAAATAATTTAAAACTAAATGATACTGTTTTCAGATCCAAAAGTTACTGATAATTTCACAAACGTTACAAGGATGCAAAGAATCATCCTTGACCTACAATTATTTTTTTTTATCAAAGCAGCCCACACAAATATAAAAAAAAAAACATACCAGTTCCTCTGTAGATTTTTCACTATAAAACATTTTAGAATTATTTTCGCTAGATAAATAATTAGTTTAAGTATTTTCCCGTCTTTTTTGTTTTTTAATGTGTTTAATCCATTTAAACCAATTGGCGTCCTTAACCCTTTCGAGCCCACTTCAAACTGATTGCTAGACGGAGAAGAAAAATCTCCACTTCCGGGAAGACGGGGCAAATCGTCTGCTCCTAAAGACGAGTACCTGTCAGGGGCATCAAGATGAGCGAGAGATCTTTCCTTGTTAACCCTGATGCTGTAGGAATTCCCCGTCTTGGGTTGCCGTTCTTGACATGACGACTGCTGAGTTAACAATTCATTACAGTTATACAGAGAAGAATAGGATAGTTAATTATTAAAGTTCCACTTTCAGATCTTGTGATCCATAGGACGGATGAAGTTAAGGTTATCCGTCTAAATGGCTAACAGTTGTCGAGCAGAGTGTCATGTGGCCAGCATAACGACAAACGCCTTTACTTTCCCCAACTAAAGTTTGGATTGACTAAGTCCATATAATAAAGCCCCCCTTTCAGACCTTGTGTTCTATAGGGCAGACGATGATCTGTTTCTGTGGTCCATGGTTAACAAGAGTATCATGTGACCAGCACAACGACCAACCGCCTTTACGTTTTCCCCACTAATGTCAGGTACCCATTGGAGCTGGATAGACTCAGAGTGCCCAAAGATCAAGAAATTAAAAATACCAGGATTCGAACCGGGAACCCCAGTCAGCCACCGAACCTCCTTGAGTCCGTATAATAATTACAAATAAATAATAGAATGAAGTTGAAAAAATTAATAAAGTTATGTCTGAAAATTTCAATATCATCTCAAAGTACTAAAATTTGGACAGTAACTTGCTTTTCATACCATCAGACAGTTTAGAATTAATTACAATCCCAATCATCGACTTAGCAAGAATTTATTTACACTCACAATCCTTGACTTACCAACAATGGCGTGAAAGCGTTAACTGACCCTCCTCCCCCCGACCTTGACTAGTAGGGGCAAGTGATAGATAGTCGCTTGATACTTGGAGTATAAGTGTTTATGTAGTTCATGTGTATGTTCCTGAAGTAACCACGAGTGAAGGGGAGCGGATATGTTTGGTTGTGTAGTAGGCTGAATAGTGTTGTAGGTAACTAAGAGACGGCCTGTCGTAGTTCAAGTAAATAAAATACGTGGGTGAAAGTTGTAGAGAGAAGTACCAGAGACGTGTGACAGTTTAAAGTAGTTTCATTTCAATTTGGTTTTTACATACATCTAGAGTCTGTAGATCTCTAACAAACAAAATTTGAATACGAGTTTAAAAATGTATGTTTGTTGATGACTGTCGTTGATCTATAGCCCCTAACTGGTTTTGGATAACTGAACCGCTTTCATGAACAAAACTAAATATAACTTGTTTTCTTTTATTTTATATTAATTATAGAAATTCAATTAGAGTTGAAATGAGATAAACTGATAATTAAACAAATCTAACTCACTAGAAAACCTCGTCATGACACTCTGACATCCTGGAGTCGTCTGGTGTACACACAGCTTACGACAGTGCTGCTTATCATTAACCAGACCTACATTAAATGAATGCTCTATCTCTACAACTAACAATAGATACTCCCTTTCCAGGTCACCTAGGAGACATACGCACACAAACATCGTATCAGTGTTATAATACGAATTCTGATTGATAGATCGGCTAAGCCACTTGTTGCCTCAGTTGACTTAAAACTTTCATAGACACTTTCATAAACACTGCATACACAAATAAAAGGCATATGCTTTTTGTTTAATGTTAATCAAAGGAATGAATGGTCTGTTTGGGATTACGGTGTGCCTTTACCGAGGAGTATAATCTTAAACAGTGCTTTTTTTTTTGTAAATAAATAGGTGCCGGTACTCAGTGATAGATCGCCTAACTTTAACTACTAATAAATTAATAATAAACGTTAAAATACAAGAAAAGTAATACTTTTTTCACCACATTGAAAAGGTGCCGGTACGTCGTACCGGTGCGTACCGTCACAAAAAAATAAAAGCAATCGCCTTAAACCTTTTCAAGCATAAAATATCGAATTGAAAAAAAGTAAAGCTTTTGCAGAAAGTTGTGTTAAGTTACATAAATGAGTCTTATTAGCAATGGAGCTATTTCCGTCAACTATGATACAAACAATACATCCATCACTGGGTCAAGGTTATGAAATTTCTAATCATGTTTTAATGTAATTATGTTAAAAGTCAAAGATTTAGTTTGCCCTTGTTTAGTACTTATTTACACTAGTGACTAATGTCTGCAAGAAGGTGGCCTGGATACAAAGGAAATACAGAGTGTTGGTCTTCCGATCTGGAAGCGGTGACTGAAACCATGTCCATCGAGCAATTTTCTTTCAGTCACTTTGATTGTGTATGCTTGTTCATGTCACATATACAGTGGCGTACCAAGGTACCCGTGGGCCCGGGTGCAAGAATATGTTGGTGGGCCCCCTTCCCCAATAAGATGAATGTAAAGTGAGACAGAACAATTGAGGAATTTGAATGTATTGGTAAATTTACCAAAAGGCATTTCAATGCAAGTCATTGCACGTAGAGTAGCCTTTTTTTTTTATAAGTAATAATCTCTTTATGTTTGACTCAGTTAGGACTCAGACAAGGTATAGTGTCTTAAAAGTCAATGTTTGTACAATTTCTTAACATAATTAAACGACTTAAAGATGTTTTAACTGAATGAAGAAATGTTTTACGAGTACAGCATAAAATTCGCTGACGACACAGCAACTATTGGCCTTATTGCAAGTGACGAAAATATGTACCATTCAACAATTAACACCTTTTACCAATGATGTATGAATAACTTTCTAATTTTAATTATGTTCAGAAAACTAGAGAAATGATTATTGATTTTAGGAAAAACAAGGACTATATTGCAGAAATTCAGATAGACAACCAAAACATAGAGCAAGTACAAGAATATAAATATCTAGGCACAACTATCAACAACAAACTGAAATGGAGTGAACACTGTCAAAATCCATACACGAAAATTAACCAGCGACTCTTATATCTCAGAAAGCTAAGAAAATTTAACATAGACAAAACAGTAATCAAACTCTTCTACACAGCAACCATCAGCAGTCTTATTAACTTTGCCATCACCTGCTGGTACGGTAATACTTCACTGGCACAAAGACTTAGAATACATAGACTAATTAAAAAAGCATCGTATAATACTCAAGTACAGCTACCATCTCTTAAAGAGCTTTTCAAAGAAAGATGCCTTTCCAAATCACTCACGATACTTAAAGACAACCTGCACCCATTAAACCACTGTTATATAAGATCTGAACGAAGTGGTCGTCTCCTTTCCATCAAGTCTAAAACTGAAAGATTTAAAAAAAACTCCTTTGTCCCACTTTCGGTCAGAGTGTTACGAGGTCAGCTGTCATCGAGAAGCACATAGAAGTCAAATTCTTAAAGCGCTGGTTGTGAATGTGTATGTGTGTTCGTATGTGAATGTTGTTCGAATTTGTCATCAACATTGTTTTTGTACAGTAGTTATGCTGAGGTTGTCATTAGTAATTAAACTGAGTTTCCATTAGTTTGGATCAATAAAATTATCTTATCTTATCTTATCTTCTACATTTTACACATTTATACTTTTCAATATTGATACAAACTATAATCTAATTCTACTTCCATCATTTAATGGTAAATGGATCGAACATTTTTCTGGCCTTCTAAGTATCAAAAGGTACGTAACCTTTGCATCTAGTTCTAAGCCTTTGGCTGTTTCTCGCTCAAACAACACAAAGTGAAGCCAACCTGCTCTGTGCCATAGAGGTTCTTAAAATATTTTTTCCTGTCAGATTTCAATATTCATAGCAATTTTAAATAAGGCTTAATTAGAGGTTTTTGTATAAATATAATGTTAATAACTTTCTTTAAGAACTATGAACTATAAACCAATAAATACTAAGCATTGGTCAAAAGAAGGACACTATTCCATGATCTATGTCCCTGTCTATCCCCCTATCTTCTAGATCTTTATTATATACCTTCTCTCCAATTCGGTTTCGCCATTCATTGTAATAGCACAAGCATGGGACCTATGATGTTTCTTTTGCTTGCTTAATATTTAATGATACTTTTATTCTGTTGTAAACATTTTAATATCACACAGGAATGATGAAATCTTGTACTAATGGACTTTACAGTAAAAGCTTTGTCGTATCGGATAAAAAAAAAGTTTATAGTATTTCTTTAATCTGTCAATATTTTAGACTTACATAGCATACTTTACCCAGGAACCATAACATGAAATTTACGAATTTTAAATACAGTTGATAAAAGAAACAAAATAAGCTTTTTATAAAATTGAATAATTAGTAAATGTGTCGAAATATTAATTCTTGACCATCGAGACTATCTCACTAGACCTAATTGTCATTGTTACTCGCCTCTTTCCTTATTTTTCTCTGTACAACACATTCATATATTGAACATCAAACTTTCTCGCTTCCTTCCACTCCGTTAATTATAACAGTGATGCCCAACCTTGTACGGTCTGCGGGCCATTTTAATTTCCAACTATCGTGTCGCGGGCCACATCAGTAAAAAGATTAAATAAATGAAAAAAAACTGTTTTAAATAGCTTATTACAACCCCGTGCCTCTATGATGCAACGCTGTGTAGAAAATATTTGTATCAAACGAAATCTCTCAAGCTCTAGCTTTATTGCAGTTTCAGTAACATATCTGTCGGGCACTCCTCAAAAGCAGTCAACATTCTGAAATTTATTTATCTGTCGGAACAAGAGTTGTCTCATTTAGTTTTGAATGGAGATTTGTACATGTCTTCCACTCGTTTTGCAATTGTCATACGAGAAAGACTCACGGCTTCAACTGCATATTTTTAGCAAGCAGTTCTGTAGTTTGCCCTTACCACCAACTCATTTTCTTGTCTCTTTTCGCTAAATATTTTCGTCAATGGCTCGAATCACTCAACTAGGTGTATATTAACAATCTTTTTCTTTACAGCTCAAACCAACAAATTAGCCATATTTTTTTTATGTTTTGGTTTACAAAGTCTTTTTATGTTGTGCTCTTAAAAAGAAGCCAGAAAATTAAAAGCAGACACTTTTTCTGTACAACTCAAACGTTGAATTATTATTTTTTAAAAAAAGCAAAGATCTGTCCACTTTGTCTTGAAGTTTCTACATTCAGAGTCTACTCGCATTGATACCAAAAGAACACGAACCAAAAGTATGCATTAATGCCCTGTGTTATACACCTAAGATGTCAAGGACACGGCCAACTTGACAGCAACGGTATTGACCAAAGAATAAAAATAACTATTAACTTTTGTCGCCGAAAAATAAACTTTGTGTACTTTAGTAAAATAATATGACTATAAGACTATATTAGATTCGAATGCAATCCATTCATCTCTAACCTAGGGAAAATACATTTTTCTCCCTTCTTATTTTTTTGTGTGCTTTGTTCCGATGTTCGGCGGGCCGGATGAAACCTCGTCGCGGCGGGCCGTAGTTTGGGCATCACTGAATTATAATGAAAGCCTATTAATATTAACAATGGTTTATGAACATAACATGGAAAACACGATATGGCAACAATAGTCCTCTCAAAAGTACACTTAGGGCTAACAACCATGACATTAAACCTGATGGAGAACAACTCCTTATATTTAAATACTCCAAGCCGCTGGTATATGAACTCTAGCTTAAAACACATGGTTAATGTTTTAAAACTAATAGAATGTTTCGTTCAACGTTTCGGATACTTTGAGGGAGCTTTTCAGATTCTTTATAACAGCGGGTCTCAACCATTTAATCTCGGCGATCACTTTTTAAAAAATCTCCCCAGTGTCGCTACCCCCCCCCACACACACACACACCGCACACGCACACAGCAACAGAAGAAGAGACAAAAACAATCCATTTTTTTTTCGCTGGTCTTAGGTTGAGAACCCCTGCTTTATAACATTACGCTTTACTTAAGTACAAGTGGTCAAGAGTTGTTGCTAAACCACGGGCTGTGGGCCCCTAATGGTCGTTGGCCTAGGTTCATTGAATCCCTTCGCGCCATTTATGCTACGCCACTGCACATATAACATTACTATGGTTACAGACAACAAATATATAACATGATGCAGGAGAGTGTCTATTCAAACAAGGAGCAGACAAATAAAAAAAAGAATCATTTGTTCTATGACCTTTTAACTGAGGGAATAGAGCACAATTAAATAATTGGACACCATCTTGACCTAGATTTTCAGGCCGCTAAAGAACACAAACATTTTCTAGTCCGGTCCAAGATGTTTCACATAAATATCCCTCTGACAGTCTTCTTATCACTACGTTGAGTACCAAAGTACCCTGCAGGTACCTGGTGATTTGTATAAGAAGTCTATGTGCTCCTTGCCTTTACTCAAAGATTTTAACTGTCTATATCCTATTGGAAAACACTTTAACTGTCAATGTCCTATTGGAGAATACTTTAAATATCAATGTCCTATTAGAAAACACTCTAACTGTCAATGTCCTATTGGAAAACACTTTAACCGTCAATGTCCTATTGGAAAACACTTTAACTGCCAATGTCCTGTTGGAAAAAACTTTAACTGTCACTGTCCTATTGGAGAACACTTTAACTTTCAATGTACTGTCGGAAAAAACTTTAACTGTCAATGTCCTGTTGGAAAACACATTAAATGTCAATGCCCTGTTGGAAAAAAAACTTTAAATGTCAATGCCCTGTTGGAAAGCACTTTAAGTGTCAATGTCCTATTGGTAAACACTTAAAGTGTCAATGTCCTGTCGGAAAACACTTGTACTGTCATTTACTGTTAGAAAGCATTATGTCCTTTCCTGAACATCATTCATCCCTGGAAAAAAAGAATCGAGGTTTAAGAAATGCAAAACTTGATTGACCCTCGTAAGGTCCTCATTTGAAGGGACTTTTCTTTCAGTATTCAGTGTTAAATGAGAAGCTTATGAGTACTTTAAAAATATTTTAAGGATCTTAATGACATATGACTCAATTTCTCTGCCATGTTATAGGTATCAACGCTTGCAAACAATGCTTACTATGAATATGAAAGAATGCCAATCATTGCAGATATAATCCTTCTTGACTTGATTAACATTTACTAAGACAAGTTAATTTAAATATTGTTTCTAGATTTAACACATTTGAATCCTGTTGTCTCAATTGTTATCAATCCATGTTGATAACTCGCAAAATGTGCAAATCAAGTTAGTTAAGTTTCAGACATTTCTCGAAAATGAATTCCCACTGAAAGGTGCTCAAAAGAGACCAAAAATTAATTTTAAAATAATTATAGATTGAAAACTTATAACGTTCAAACCAAAGTGTTCAATGAAGTAGTATTTTGTTTTCATTTCACCAGGTGTATGCATAAACTGGCTAATTTCTGGAGAAAACGTTATTTAAAACAGTTTGTATAAGCATCTTGTTGTTATGGTATTACTTAAAAGCTTCCAGTGTTTGTTAATATTAATAGTGAATAGTTTTAAAAATGGTGTATTGTATGAAAAAAAAAACTGCTTGCATAGTTGATTTAAAAACTAAATATTTCCCTTTCAGGTAAGAAAAAAGCAGCCGTTGCATAAGATCTTTGAATGGTCTAAAAAATCATAATGTTGGACTTTCAATATCTTTTCTAGTTTACGAGATCTAGACGGACGGACGGACAGACAGACGATACAAAACTAGTAGCGTCTCTTGCCCATTCGGGGGACGCTAAAGGAAAGAGCCAGTCCAGCCACAAAACAAACACCTGTAACAGCAAGATAACACAAGGAAATCATAAAACAGTTATAAAGCACTTCAAAGTCAACTATAAAGCACTTCAAAGTCAACTATAAA
>JADKLZ010083863.1:21520-32338 GCA_021533235.1 Biomphalaria straminea
TGTCACAAAACAACAGAATCATCTTCATTGTCACAAAACAACAGAATTATCTTCATTGTCAAAATAGTTTATTCTTTGTGAAATATAATTCGATATATTCTTTTATTATCAAACAAAACAAACATTTGTATAATGTCCAACGTTTAAAATAATTTCATACCAATATAGAGTAGAATTGAAGGTCGTCAAATTTACTGTCAATAGTTTATCAATCAAGTCAACATGAGGTCAGCAGTACAAGGTGAAAATAGCATGATATCAAACATTGCCAACTGGTGATGTATTAAACACAAAGTCCAATGTGTGGAGTCTGTTAGAGCTCCATTACCAGTGAGAATAACCAAAATAATTACATAACTATCAAGTGTGTGTGTGTTTATTGATGTCATTCATTGACTTCGAGAGGTCACTTAGAGGTCAGTAAGTCACTACCGAACCAGACTGCTCAACAATCTCTTCATTAGAGACTCCTTGTACTGGCACCAGCTATCTTTAGTGTATAAAACTTGTTTGGTTTCTTCAGGACTCAAATAACTTCGTTGCTATAGGGAGAGAATCATAGAAAAAAATATATCAATATAGAACGTTATGTTAGTTACTTGACGAAATGGACTCATTGATAAACCATGCCTCTAATTGCTACACCAATACACACTGCAATGCCTTTATGATTTCCACAGTAAGTAACTTTGTATTGTTGAAGTGGAACCGTGGTCTTATAATAAAGCAGAGCTTTCGAACACAGTGCTTAATGTCAATTTGATCTTTTTGTCTTTTTAGTTCAATTGTAACCAATATAATTTTTAATTTTTACATATTTATTATTACAGTAGCAGTACTCAGCGGCTACGGCTGTTGCTTTTTTCCCAGACTTTATATTGTTTATATGACCGAACACCTTTCTTAACTTTTAAAATTTTATCTTATTAGTTGTTACACGCTTCAACGATCAACAACAAACACATATAAAAAAATAAAAAAAAAAATCCAGCCCGTGAAAGTGTGTAACTGTTACAATGGAATGTCACGTCTTGCTCTCCATCTGTCTCTCTTTCTTTGGAACCTCCAGTTCTTTTGTTGTTGTTGTTTTACCGTGTAAATAGTCTAAGAGCTGAGCCGAAGGCTCTTCGAGCTCTAAGTTTGAAAAAAAACCTGTCTGCATCCGTCCGAGAACAAACACAAACAGTAAAAAAAAAAAAAACCTGCGGACCACAGGCCTGTCTGGGAGCGACCCGAGTCAATGCTTATAGGGCATTGCTGTTTCCAATACCACTCGGTGGCACCGGGGGCCTCCACCATTTACCTTCGTTGTACCAAGCTAACTGTGCAGAATCCGCCATTGATGAGACGGTCCCTTAAGGAACAGCGCATGGATTTGTGACTGGTTTGTGGGAGCTTTCTTATAAATCCGCACCGTGAAGGGGCAAGACTCTCGTCCGCCCACGGGCACTCCCACGGGAATCATATTTGTTACCCTTTCGCCTAGCCACTTCCTCTAGTGAGCCGTTTCCACGGGAGCGCCACGTTGAGGCAGGATAACGTGCTCCCGTGTTGTTTTACCTGCGCTGCTGCGCATCGTAATTTCTCCCACATATACTTTTGACTTGATTTGAAAAGATCCACTTCATAATGCGCCCTGACACATACACATCATATTTTGGGCCCGTTAATTTTAGTAGCACTTTTACTTATCCTACCACCTCCTTCCCCCTCCACTGCCAACTACAAAGAGTTACTCCTTCGTACACATTCCTGCTCCCCTTCCTATTCTATTTTGTTCTCTTAAAGCAATATCAATCCTTTTTATTTATTGTAATCGGTTTTCTTTACCCAATTTGAATGTATACAAAAGACAAAAGATTTACTAATAGCATCTTTTCAATGCTATTAGGTTTAGTTTTTTGGTTGTTTGTTTTTGTATTTTTATTTTTATTTTCATACTTGCTCCCTCTTTCTCGTTATATATATATATATCTAAAAAAGTCTCTAGATCTATCTTATTAATACTATATTAGGATTGTTCATTTTTATTTATTTATTTAGACCGCGTCTAAAAGGAAGTGGAAACAGTGGCGTACCGAGGGTGCCAGGCGCCCGGGGCGGCATAGTCTGTTGGCGCCCCCCCCCCCCCTATTAGTATGCGTAATCTAAATTTGCATAAAAACAATCACCAATCAATACATTTAAAAAAATATTGTAAACAAAGTTAATGAACAATATGAAGCAACATTAGTCATTTCTTATAGAACTACTTTTCGTGATCTTGCACTAGCAAAGTTGTCAATGACATCATCAAAATTAATTGTTTCGACCAGCTCCTTTACTATGCTTAGCAATGCCAAGTCTGATAGACGCTCCTGACCCATTGAAGCTCTCAAATAAGTTAAAATGATTTTTAGTTTACTAAAAGAACGCTCACAGCTAGCAACTGTCACAGAGATTGTCAGCATAATTTGCAAAGCAATTCGCAAGTTTGGAAATATGTCATTGCCATATGAAATAATAAATGAAAGTAATTCTAATGGGCTACTTGGGGTAGCATCTGGCCGGGTTTTCAGCAACATACTGCAGTCACTGATTTCTACGAACAGTTCAGTTCCATCGATATCAGTTTTATAAAAGTCAGCCATCGTAGAAGTGTTTTTGAATATCATCAGAGGTATCATTAGCAAACAATTTGCTGATGTCGAATAAAAATCCAAACTTTTCATCTAACGTCTTCAGACGACCGAATCGTGATGTTATCAATAATTGATTTCATAATGCGAATTGAAATTCATCACATTTTGAAGCAAACTGTATGCATCATTCTGAGTCTCACTAGTTTGAGTACCATCTTCATACAGGTTTTCTAACAGCTGTAAAAATCCATCTAACTGTTCGTGGATTGCATTCACCGCATCTTGTCTTGCACTCCAGCGTGTTGGACATTCTCTCTTCAATGTAATTCCATGCAATTCTTTCATTTTCTCCCATCGAACAGTTGAAGCACTGAAAAAAAACTTAAATTTTCTCAACTGTACCAAAACATGTAACAACAACTGGATCCTGTTTTGCAGCATGTAATCCAGATAAATTCAAGCTATGGTTGTTACAATTAACAAACGATGCTTGAGGATTTCCAATGGCAATTCTATGTTGGAGTCCGGACAGTTCTCCTGCCATTACAGCTGCATCATCATAACACTGAGATCGACAGTCAGCTATTGGAAGGTTGTCTGCTTGCGAGACTGATAGCCTATTCATGAGTACTCTCCCCTAGTTTATATAGAGTGTGTAATACTTATTTTGGCGCCCCCTACTCTCCGGCGCCAGGGGCGGATGCCCCCCCCCCCTCGGTACGCCACTGAGTGGAAATGACGTAAGGCATATTAAAAATAAGTAGAGTTTAGAGTTAGGTGAAGAAAAAAAAATACGGAATACTTTTAAATAATAGACATATATAAATATAGACTGGCTAATAAGAGAGTTTTATGAAACAAAAATTTGTGAATTGCAATTGTGTGTACTTTATTTTATGTCTATAAATTTTGTTTAATCTCTAAGACTGAAGATCATGCAATTTTTAAATTTCTCATAATTCGGAAATCCGAATTCAATGGATAAACATGTTTTCAAGTTACATGAAGGTACTTCCTTTTTCCAGTCTATATTTATAGATGTCTATGTTTTAAATGCTTTATATATAGACTGCGGCCTATTGGGGAAAAAACGAAAATAAAATACAAAGGTTTGATCGAAAGCTTGCGGTTTTTCGCGAATAGCTGTTCTCAGTCTGAGATTCTGTCAAAACGACAGTTTAAGAGATTATTATTATTATTATAGCTTTTATATAGCGCTACTTTCATGCTTATAGCATGCTCAGAGCGCTTTGGTCCAATCTCATTTGTGGACCAGTGGGGGGGGGGAGGAGGTATCTAGGAGTTGGTTTTCCGTGCTGCCTTTGGGCGCTCAGTAAACACAATTCTGCCCGAGTCGTACCTCGAGCCCCCTTCTAGGTAGCCAAGCAAGCCAAGCTCAAGCCGCACTTAGCCTCTCGACCACGCTTCCCACTGATCTCATGATCAGTGGTATTTTACAAATATAAAGTCAATGAAAGTAATATAAAGTAAACTAAACAGAATAGATTCCACTCACCATAATTTCAACTCTTAACATTGTATTGTTTCTGGCGTGGCGCAGGAAGAAACGTTTGCTTATCTTTATAACTTCAGCGCCGTCACTTATCTGTAGAGAGAAATGTAGAGACACATTTGGTAAGACAGACAGTCGAACAGACAGGCAACGGATTGGTAATAGGTAAGTAGGGTCTCAGGTAGGTAGACAGACGGACATAAAGACAGACAGACTCATAGATAGATAGATAAATAGATAGATAGATAGATAGATAGATAGATAGATAGATAGATTATTTAGAACTATTTTGGCCTACCAGAGATAGAGTTGTTTCATCTGCGGCTAGTTGCGGCTGTCCAGCGGATCCATAGTTCTGCCATTAAAAAGGTCAATTAATCAGTACTTAGATTTTCTAATTACAAAAATAACATTCTAGTATAACTAGTCCATATGTTACAAGTAAGGTTTTTTTTTTTTCGTGATTTAAATATGAAAAAAGTTTTTTTCAATTAATATTTGTAAAATCGTATTTAAACAAAACCGTACAAACACATTTATTGCGTAAAATATATTTCATGAAACAGAAATAAATGTATGATAAGGAATAGAATATAACGTAATGTTGTTCAGTCATAGATATATGACTGATTTTTCAACTAGATCTTTAGCGTCTTTTATAATTAGATCTATAGCTTCTTTTTGTCTAACTACAGATCAAGCCCTGAAATTCGAATAGCAATGGTAATTTTTTTTTTTACATTTGTTAATGAACCACCTATAAAAATGAACACAAAAACACTCTGTCTACTACCTCATCAGATTCTGTTTGTTCAAATCTGAACTTTTCAGCGATGTCCTCAAGTCCCTGGATGTTTAGTACAATAAATGATTCATGGATCAAAATACAAATATACAACAGTGTAATGACAACATTGGAAGGCTATAGTCTATATGTGAACAATATCAAAGGTTCTAAACGGTACACACAACTTTGTTGGAGCTGAAGGTAAAGAGGGGAGTAAGCTGAATAAACAATGAAGCAGAGAGGAATAGCAGATGAGAAAGGAAAAAAACACATGATTCAAAATAATATTACTAAAGGTAATTGTAAACATTTTAAACAAGTAAAGTATTTTTAAAATACTTTTTAAAAAAACTTATATTGAGTGAAATTGCATCAATTATTTTGAGTCGACTATATAATAAATTTTTGATAGATTTATACTCATATTAGACTAACAATAATGCATTTAAGCCATTGCAAATATTTGTTTCAATGTATTGAACTCATACACTGTCTGCTATGGTCCAATTTGTTTTTTATTTTTTTTGGGGGGGGGAACTTGGATAGGGTTTAAATGCTGCTTTTTCAAAAGGTGTTTTTTTTTTATAAGGTGCTCGGGTCTCGGTTTGAATAAAGGGAGTCTCCAGTCTCTATTATGGAAGCGTTAGCCACTGAGCAATACAAGTATTTCTAAAAGATTTTTATTATAGTCTAATATTTGTTTGCGAACGACCTAATTCAATACATATGGCTTATCTTCTCTTAGCTTAGTACATCTTAGTAGGCCTACATTTTCTATAATAACAAATGAATAAATTAGAACTAGACCTAATTGATTAACTAATCATCTAAATCTAATTAAATTTATATCTTATATTACGACCTAATCCAAACCTATTAGCTTAGCTTATTACAGTGACTTGTTAAAATAACCATAATCATATTGCACAAAGATCTCTTATCTGTTGACAGAAGCTCTGATCGCTTAACCTGTTCAGGAGAATAAGCCCTTGGTTCATTTTTAATTGGTATTTGATCTTGTACTTCTGTAATTTAATACTCGCAATTGAACATATACAGTAGTTCATCGTAGCTTGCAGCAATAGATCCTCAGTCTTCATATAAAATAGTCAATCAGCACAATTACACTAAATTACAGTGCACTGCTTAGGATGCTGCTGAAATAATACAATTAGGGCCGTATCTTTGTACATTATCTACAGACCATTGACAAGCAGGGGAGTTCATGCATGTGCAACACATGAAGTAGGGAGCCTCTGTTGAGTACTACCGAAAATAAAAATAGCTTACAAAAACGTCTCCTGGTTTGAGAAGGTCAAGCTGAACGCATGTCTTCCTGAGCTGGACGTCTTTCTTTAGACGTTTCTTGAGTGGTCGTACAGGTGAGACGTCGGTGAAGGTAGTTTTATCTCTTGTTAAAAACGCTCGAGGAAAGTCGTTACTCTAGAGAGAATAAAGAATGAACGAGAAAATACAATTGTATGTAATTTAGAAAACTAATGGAAGAAGAATGCACAGACGGAAATAATATCAAATGGAATTCATTCTTTATATTTCAGAGTTCAAGAAAAGTAATAAGTAAAATGTATATTCTGAATGGCGTACATAATAGAAACATAATCACCGATGCAAGAATACATGTAAAAAGAAAAACGATTGTTAATTTTCTTTCTTTGCTTCTTTGTTTTGTTCTAAATGATTATTGTGTGCGCTTTTTTTTGAAAGGGAGTAAAGCAAATGTTAAGTGAAGGTATAGGAATTAATGATGTGTAATTTGTACAACTTTGTAAAATGTTTCTCATGTTTCAGATGTTTGTGAAATGTTTCTGATGTGTCAGATGTTTGTAAATGTTCCTTATGTTTCAGATGGTTGTAAAGTGTTTCTCATGTTTTAGATGTTTGTGAAATGTTTCTCATTTTTTTGGATGCTGCTTTAGAAATGAACATAATCTACTATCTAGCCCAAACCTCGTCCAAGATTGGGGGAGGGGGGCGATGTAGTGGGCAAGGTATGAACCCTGGACCACCGAGGCAGTCCAGCATGAATACCATACGACCATGCAGCCATCTTACATTTACACTTTCCCATACCCACACTTATTTCAGCTAGTATTTTAATAGCTTAAATGTCCCTTTCATAAGTCTATGTTTATAAAAGTCGTCATTGACAAAGTACAACGTTGTCCCTTTCGTAAGTCTATGTCTTTAAAAGCCGACATTGACAATGTACAACGTAGATCTGTGAAATACTCACTTGAATGTCTGGTAGAAAGTGTGTCGTCTGATTCATCTCGCCCCTGGCACTGAGTTGGCTCCTCTTGGACCAAGGACCTTTCAACTTGATTTCAGGGGACATAAGTCTGGAGGCTTTAAAGTCAGGGGTGTTTACTACGATGGTCGGAAGAGTAAATTCTCTCTCTGGTTTCTATGGTTACAATTTAAAAAAAAAGAAAATTTTACCCATTGGCTATGAATGGTTGTTTAATAAAATGTCCCTAAATCACGCGACCTAAAAATCGAACTGAATGATAATCAATATAGAGTTTTAAATATCGTTTTATCTGATGGTAAAGGATCAAATAATAGAAAATTTTATGGAGAACTTATATATAACATTTTGCATTAGCAGAGCAGTCTTTCAGCCTCGATTTGAAAAAAATATTTTCTTCAAAATGTAAAACCAAAGACCCAACATTAGTTAGGAAAAGTAAAAGCTGTTGGTCATTGTGCTGGTTACATGACAAACTCGTTTGCCGTCGGCCATAGAAACAAATGACCTTTAGATTGCAAAGGTCTAAAAAAAATATTTTACTTTGTAAAAGTAGACTATAGAAATCGCCAAGTGCAAACCACAGTATACTGACGTCTGATGGGCTGATGTACATTTCAAAAGACATGTGTCCAATAGTCTGCACTCAACAAATAAACTTTATCTATGCTAAATATCTTATTACCATGACTGTGTCGCTTTCAGGTTCTTCTACCAACAGAGCAGTGGGGCCTACGTCTGCTGGGATGAGTTCAAAACTTTCCTCTGTACTTTCGAGAATGTTGGCTCTTTTTGTCTTCTTCTCATTAGGTTTCCGGCGTTGTCTCATCAACTGAAGAGTTCAACAAGAAATTGTTTTCTTTTTTTATATGGCGTTTTCATTCTAAATAGATCAGAATAGTCTACTCTACATTTTGTTTTGTTTTCTTAGATCCGTGTTACTTTCAGCAATAAAATACAGTAATAAAGAAAAGAAGAGAAAGTATGCAGTAATGTGTGTGATACTAAAGAAAAACGCAAAAAAAGGTGAAAAATAGCATTGAAAATATTTGTAAAAAAAAAACAATGTAAAGAAGTTAAAGGGAAAAATTCCGGTTGATGTTAGATAATTTTAAAAATTACTTTTTGCTAAATACGGAAATATGTTTCTGAATTTCCAAAGATAGCAAAATATTAGTTATTGTTAATTTTTCAATTACTTATCTTAAGAATACTTTCGGTATTCTTTACATTAGATACACCAAAAAAAAAGTAGCTTTTCAAAGATTCCCCTCCTTTTATATGTCATATTTTTTGTATTTGTCAGTTTTGACCTTTTTTGTCATCTTGTAGACTTCAAAAATGTGCTACTGAATAAAGACATCAACAACAAGGATAGCTAGGGAAATGGGTACCATGTCATGGCAACAGAACGAACATTGTTGGACACTACCTTGCTGACAATGAACACCAAAGCCCTAGTCTATCAGCCCAAAGAGGAAGTCCTGCTAAGAGCAGTTTTCAGTAGTAGACGCCTTGGCTGGCTTGGACATGTTCATTGAATGCCACAAGCCGACTCCAACATAATATTTTGAATGGTATCTAATAGGAGGCAGGAGAGCTGCAGACAGTACACTCTTAAGTAATCTTAAGGTATATTAATGTATGCAAACGCGTCATGAAGCTCTTCAAAATCGACACTAACAGCTGGGAAAAAGAAGCACTGGAGAGTAGGCATAAAGGATGGGTTCAGTATTGCAGATAGAGTACAATAGAGTACACACCAGAAGTAAAAAGAAAGGGGAAAATGCTGTAGCCCAAACTGTTACCGCAGTAATGTATCAAGGATTGGCTTCTTCAGTCAATAAGAAGCTTCCAAGGGACAAATTTAGTCCTTCAAACAGATTATCCTCACATGTTTCAAATAATTCAAGAAGTAACACATACAAAAAAACTAAGTTTATCATTATTAATAATTATCGGAAGATTACAAAATTCATTAATTTATAATGTTACAATCATTGGTATAAATGTATATAAAGATTTGATAAAATATCATTTTTCGGTTTGAAAAGAACAAACAACCTGCGAAAGTGAAAGGTTGACATTCCTCAGGCGTCTCTGACTGTCTAAATTGCCTAACATTGCTGTAATAGAATAATAAATACATTTTCAAATTGTTGAAGTAGATAACTTTATTTATTTTTATTGAAGAGTGAAGTTCTAACTTACCCCCCCCCAACCCCGGAGGGACTTTGGACTCCAAACCTCAGGGTGGGAAGGAGGTAACAACCTCCCCCCCCCCCCATGGCCATGCTCATAAAATTTATTTACTGTATTTTGCATAAGTTGTTTTTTTAATTGAAAAGAAGAGTTTTAACCTCGAAATTCAAAACCTCAAAGGGGTGGGGGTTAAACTTAACCCACCCTTTGGCTACGCTCATTGCATTTGGTGACTGTAGTTTTCTTTAGATTTCTATTAAACCCCCCTCCCTTGGCAATGTTAGGAATGTGATGGTTTAACATAAAAAATTCCCCCCTCCATTAAAAAAAAAACAGTGACTGTCAAAAAAATTCTTTTTATTTCAGGGGTGGGAGCCCCCTCCTCCCGAGCTACTTTCATGGCGCAATATTTGAAAAAGACCATTCTTCATTCTTTAATAAGAATATACTGCTGACTCGATATTTTAAAGTGCAATGGAAGAAGTTAAATATAAATTATAAAAAAAAAACTCGCTTGTATTGAGTGAAATTATTTTCAATCAATCCTAACTGTACACAAATGCGTAATTCTTGTTCTTAAGACTTTTACGTGTCTTATATGCCTTGCAGTTTACAAACAGGCCCATTCTTGCTTTAAGGGAGAGACCCTTTCAATCTCTAAAATTTTGACGTTCTGTCCGCTTAGTAAATATATTAAAATATTGCAAAATTAATCACTTTTGATTTTGTCATATTAAGCTCGTGAAAAGGTGTGTATCAAATTATTTCCGCCATCCCCCTCCTTCTTTTATCACATTTACTTTCTTAAGCCACGCCACATTTGCCAAAGACCATCTGGAGAACGACACTGTTGTTTTGTATCAGTGTCGTGTCTTTCAATCTTGTAGACTCTGTCAAAGCGAAAGACAACCTGAGCTCCTTTTATCTTGCAAGGCAGCCAGACAGATTTTTGTCTAAACTAGACCTTGAGAGCAATGCACGCTTGACCTCTGGCTAAGTGTTTATAAGACCTTTTTGGCTAATAAGAGTGCGGTGCTTATTTTGATAGAGTGTCCGTTGTCTATTTGACTTATTATGTCAAAATCACAAGCTTTCCGGTCCAATAATTATTTCCTCCCTAATAGCATATCATAAGTCTTTAAACTTTTCAGTCAGTAGCAGTTGTTCCTTTCACATTCCCATCCCTCGCAGCCAATTTCGGGAATTGGAAGTGAAAGAAATAGCGTGTATTTGGACCAGACAGATTGTGTTGCTGGAATTGGAAGTGAAAGAAATAGCGTGTATTTGGACCAGACAGACGGATTGTGTTGCTGGAATTGGAAGTGAAAGAAATAGCGTGTATTTGGACCAGACAGACTGATTGTGTTGCTGGAATTGGAAGTGAAAGAAATAGCGTGTATTTGGACCAGACAGACGGATTGTGTTG
>JADKLZ010083959.1:0-10117 GCA_021533235.1 Biomphalaria straminea
GGGCCCCCCTCAAGCGCTGGGCCTGGGGCGGCTGACCCACTTGCCACCCTCTAAGGCCGCTACTAGCCAGGACTAAGACTGTATGATATACAGCGAATTCAAGTATAACTGATCCAATAGTTATTCTTAATAATGCTAGAAATTATTCGGATTGACCAGGGTGGGGTTACAAAACAGCATGACGCATTGGTTAAACCTGCAGACGTCTGTTAGGCATAAATCCAAAAGCAATATTTCTTAACTGTGATATTCACTTTCTCAACCTGGCAGCTTTTCATTCTGCTGAGATAGATTAAACAATTGTCACCTTTTTTCCTACATGAATTGTTCAACTTTTATTTTAATTAACCCCAGAGATCCATCCTTTTGAAGTTATTATCACATCCTTCCTTTTAAAGTTTTTAAGACTGATATCTACTAGAAACTTTAATAATTCGACCACTTCTGGTTGTCTTGATTGGCACAAAAGGTTCTCTAGACGTTGGTCTATAACTCTCTGTTTCGTTTGTTCTAACACTTTACTGTTCGTTGCCTTCGTCGGTATCATAGTATCCAGAGATATCTTCATCGAAACTCTTGTTCAAAAAGCGTTGATTTCTTCTGTTTGTTTTCCCATCGTTTGTTTATGATGTAAGATCTGGGTGAGTAATGTTTTTCTTATTACAACTGCTTTCTGCCATGTTTGTGCTAGACGAACTCTCGCTTTCTCTCCGACATAGTAATCTTTAGGTAGTCTTGCTTTTGCATCGTATTTCACTTTTCTTTTCATCTGTCGTTCGTTGAGTAATATCTCTGCATTTTCGGTTACCGATGGTTTCAATAGTTTGGGATCAGTTGGAATGATGTCCCTGAGTCTTCTACTCATCAGCAGTTGTAATTCTAATCGGAGTATTTCTATACTCGAGCATAGCAATATATAGATCCTTCCTATAGAGGATGATGGGAATCCTTTTTTTTTTTTGCTTTCACTTAAAACATAAACAATAAATATATTGAAACCCATTCAAGCACTTTGCAAAATGATGAGAAACGGATGAAGCTGATCACAAAAATCCAACGAAGAAGCAAAAGAAGGTAGTGAATACTATGGATTCCCTGTAATCAAACCAACCAGAAGAAAGAAAAGACTTTATTTGAAGTTGAGTTCTAATGTAGGACTGTCAATAGAACTGCAATTCAAAAGTTTGGCGACAGAAGTGTTGGGCAGATTTCATACCGGGATGAAGGAAAGATTACAAAGGCTGGAAAACAATGGATACCTTTGGGTTTCTTCTTGAACCAAGACACCTGTTGGATGATGACACGCTTATGACAAACTGTGTTTCTTTTTCCTGTTTGTATGATGAAATAAATGACAAATCGCTTGTTCAATGATGTAATTGATGTACGAGCAGTTTTCATGAACAAACCAGTAATACAATCCACAATAGACATATTGCGGAAACAGACTTCATATGGTAATTACGTGTGCTCAAACCTTGCAACCTCCTCCGAATACCGCTAACTCAGGCCCCTCCCTTGCGTCATTCTCAAAGCTCAAGCTCATCAAAAACTATCACAGGAGCACAATGACGCAAGAAAGGCTTATCATGGCTTTAATGTCAGTGAAGTCATAAATAGTATAGATATAGATGATGTTATAGATGTCTTTGCTACATAGAATGCACGAAGTTAAGCGATATGAATTGAGATTTGTCACTAGTGCATTATTTAGCTAAAAAACAACGGCATTAATCATTAAAAGAGTCTTAATAATGTGAAAATGCAAGATGCCCCCAAATAGGTCGTTTCCCCCCGGGCCCCCGAACCCCTAGCTACGCCCCTGTGTAGTAAAGTAATCAATCGACTTTTCAGGTTCATCTGTTTTAGCCTTTTAAGGAATTTTCTGATAATGCGACGTCCTTTAAAAAATTATATCAACATAAAGTAACCTACACATGTAGGTGATCAAAAACTAGCTGAGATATTAATTTTGTAATTTCGAACGATGGAATTTCCAAATTTGTAATAGTTATACCACAAATTAAGGAATCACAATGATCTTTTAGAACTACTGATTATCCTAATTTAAAAAAAAATAAAATTGCGTAATAAGTTTTAAATCAATAACTAAAATGTAATTAGTGGTGTAAGATCGAAACAAAAATATTAAAATGTTTTATTTCTAAAAGTTTTTCTTATTGTTATTTATGAGATTCAATTTTCAGTAGATTTTTCACGTTGATAACCTCCCGTCAGTGATATATATTTAAATTAAATAATAAAGCATTAGTCAAACTTCAATAGTATCTCTGTTTTAAAACAAAATTTAACCTTTGTTTCAGAATGTCCTTACATTCCAAAGTTTAAAACCCAGTACACTAAGGTTAATCTAAAGCATATTACAAATTTAAAATTTGATACCACTACCACCGTTAGTTAAATGTGTCGTTGTGTCGGGTATATGACATTCTCGTTAACAGTTAACCCAAAACTTCGTACTGGTAAGTTACAGATATAAAAACGAGCCCCCTAACTTCCTATGTTCTTTATGCAATAGACAATATTTAATTGTCCCTCTTTTTTTCCCTTGTTTGAGACAGTTGACACTTGCCTTACTTGCGAAATACTCCTTTTACAATATTAGTAAGTCCCTTGTCTTAACTGAGTAGGCTACAATACAAAGAGTTTATCAACACAATCTGTCTGTCTTGTAAAGAAATCTAACTACGATCTGGATTTTAAAAATATGTTCCTTTTTTACAGGATAGTTGAATGAAAAGTTGAGTCAGACATTGACTTAAGCTTATTGCGTAAAATATATTTCTAAAGTAAGGTTTTAGATTTCAGGTTCCACCAGATTTACTCATGCTTTTCATAACGTACGTAGATACATTGTAACTTTTTCTTTTTTTAGACCGCTATAATATTGAAATCTCAAATCGATACTAGAAAAAGGCCAGAGACTGGATGAAAGCTTTGGGGAAGATTTTGGATAGAGCATCTTCGATTCATTTGTACAAAGCTTATATCAACTCTGTCCTCTGTCTGGTAAAAAAAAAGTTTGTACACGTTATTTCTCCCAGATTCAATCTCGGATCAAGTTGGAGTTGAGCACATTTGTTTCTTTTACATGACAAAACATAAATCAATTAAAAACAAGACAAATTAATTAATTAACTATACTAAACTAATATTGTTATATTAATGGTTAAAGAAAGAAATACAACAATTTTATAAGACTATCTACAGGTTTGACATCTAGCTTCCGATCGTTAAGTTAAGATAAACTTCGGCAAAAATGTTCGTGCTTACTCGTTGTTATGCTACTTGTTCAAAGTATACGATTTTTCTCTTGTCCTATCAGTTTGAATTTCTCAACTTGTGAACAGAAAATGTACAAATAACTTCAACAAATATCATCAAACGACAACACGCTGGAGTCCAAGCATGTTTCTTTGAGTGAAATCTGGTCTGTGCCTTACAGACATTCTGACATAGGATGAAACGGTGTTTTTTTTTTAGTTTATCAGGTTCCACTGTTGTTGTTTTTTATATACGATACCTCTGACGGAATTAAGGAGTCTTATAACAGCTAAGATGTGGTATAAATTTGCGGTATTGGATCACTTAGATGGTATGTGTACATGGCGATAAGTACTGGGCCTAGAACCGATTATTGCTGTACTTCGTTACGCTTGTTGAGTTTGCCCTGTTATTCATGGCATTTTGGGTGCTTTCAGTCAATAGAAACATTTGGTAGATCTTTGCTCGTGGTCAGTTGTGTCAAAGGCTTCAGACAAGTCTAAAATAGAACGGATTTATATTTGGCATATGTCGAAGTTTCGAATTATGTCATTTTTTACGTATGAATTAAATCACTGCATGGCTGGATGAAGTCGAATAGTCAGTAAGCGTTAAGTGGGAATCGGGAATATCCTCTAGTGGGAGGTCACCAAAAGTTTGAGGAAGAAATAGGAATGTGGTTCTTTCTTTGAAAGTTTTGACTCCACTTAGCCATTCTTAAAATTTGTACTTTATGTATCTCAAGATGTGAGAATCATTATGTTTTAAATTCTGATGGATGGCCTATTATAAATAGGCGTTCAAAGATTGCTAAGGAATAGATGTGCATTGGCTTTAGGGTATAATATGTTGTCAATTCGACAATATATGTATACACTTTTGAAGTAACTTCCATAAAGTGTCAATTTAATAGAATATATTAATCACATTTTAAGTTCACATACGCTAAGGAGAAAAAAAAACTTTCGTTTTTAAATAAAATACTAGTTGAGCCGTGGAGTAACATAGGCCACTATTTTGCATGGCCGACCAAAGGCGATTATTAGTTTGAGGCGCGAGAAGCTGTGTAATCTATGATTTCTGGGAACTAGGATAAAAGTATACGATTATTCTCTTGTCCTATCATTTTGAGTTTCTGAACAGGTGAACAGAAAATGGATAAATAACTTCAAAAATATCATCAGACGACAACACGCTAGAGTCCTAGCATGTTTCTTAATGTGAAGTCCGGTCTGTTCCACACAGACATTCTGACATAGGATGAAAGTTGTTTTTTTTTAAATTTAGTTTATCAAGTTCCACTGATTTGTGTTTCCATATTCGACAACTCTTAAGGAACCAAGAAGAAGCAAAGTAGCGTTATTAAAATGCCGGTTGGCTGTATTACATAACTTTGATGTTACATAGCGATAAGTAGTGGGCCTCTAACCGATCATTGGTGTACTACGTAAGGCTACGTTGAGTTTGCCCTGTGATTCATGGCAATTTAAGTGCTTTCAGTTAGTAGCAACATTTGGAAGATCATGGACCGTGTCAAAGGCATCAGTCAAATCTAAAATAGAACGGATTGGATAACTGGCATAAGTCGGAGTTTCGAAGTATGTCATTTGGTACGTACAAATTAGGCCACAACATGGCTGAAGAAGTCGAAGAGTCAGTAAGCATAGACTGAGAATCGGAATATCCTCTAGTGTAGTTAACGGTTTGAGGAAGAAATATGAATGATGTTCTTTCTTTGAATGTTTTTGACTCCACTTGGCCTTTCTTAAATTCGAAAGTCATTGAGTTACATACTGATGATTATGAGTATTATAAATAGGCGTTTAAAGATTGCTAATGAATAGTAGTGTATGCGTTATTTGATAAACAAGAAATAGTTAATTCGACAATATATGTATACAATTTTGAAGTAACTTTAATAAAGTTACAATTTAATAGAATATATTAATCACATTTTAAGTTCACATACGCAGTCCATAACTTAAAACTTTCGTTTTTAATTAAAATACTAGTCGACAAACAAACATATCTACAAGAAGAATATTCTATACAGGTCACAAACTCTCCAGATCACTTCCATTCTCTTGTTTACAACACACTCGACTTCCGCAAGTCCCCTAACTCCCGGTACCCAACACTTGACCGTGTGTCACGGTTGACCAACCATAGTAACCGTGTCACAACAATGACTTGATCCAGAACAGCAAAGATTTGAAGGCAAGAGAACATAACCAACACCCTTTATGGCAGTGCTGAACAACTGAAAAAAAACACACTATTTTTCCTTGGCACAGTCTGCAAAAGAGCTGACAGCTCAGCAGTAAAAAGCTGGCTAGAAAAAGAAGAAGAAGAAGAGAAGAGCTTCTCTGTTGATCATGCAGTGAACAAATAATACATTTGGATTTTTTGACGCACAAGAGTGACGAGTCCCTATCTATTTCTCTGCATGGAAGGACAGCCAGCGGTGCAAAAGCTGACAGTTTTTCCACTGTGGTTTGATAAAAATTTCGTTCACCACTTTGAAAATATCTTTGCTTTTGGTTGTACTTTGTAAGGAAGCGTGGTCGAGAGGCTAAGTACGATTGAACTTGGCTTGACTCGGCTACCTATGAAGGGGGCTCGAGGTTCAACACCCGACTCGGGCAAAGTTGTGTTTACTGAGCGCGGCACGGAAAACCAACTCCAAGATACCCCCTCCCTCCCACTGGTCCACAGATGAGATTGGACCAAAGCGCTCTGAGCATGCTATAAGCATGAAAGTAGCGCTATATAAAAGCTATAATAAAAATTTGCCTTCTCACACTTTTTATTAGTGATTTTTTTAGGGAGGCGCTGGCGGATTTTTTTTTAAAGAAAAAATGCGAAAAGGGGGCTGCAGGCCAACAAAAGTGGCCAGACACACTGGCGGATCCAGAGGGGATGGGCGGTAGGGACGATCGACACCTTCCCAACTCGGCCGACCAAAGCCCATCCCCCCTTGGCGATGAAATTTTAATAAGCATCTCATTTCTTTAATTACACTAATATAGTGTAATACAGTTAAATATATCATATTCAATGTAAGAAAAGGTTCATGAATATCAATATAAATATAATTTCTTTTTGTACATAAAATACAGTTCTTCAAGTTAAAAATAATAATAAAAGCAGTAAATACAAGTCAAAATATTATTTTTCAAGTGTGTTTAATTCAATTACTTTTGTTTTATAATTGCATTTTAAATTTATAACGAGATTTACTAAGAACTGTAGAAGGGCTACTGCGTTGATCGAGCTAAGCTATAAAGTAATCACATTCTCGATGACTTAAATTAAATTATAGCAAGTATTTTTAAACCACTACCCATGGACCACATTGATTATCGACAGAGACGTGGAGGCTCTCTTTCAACTCCGCAACGTGCGCTCCCTTGAAAAACCCACGGGAATTTAGCTGTTCATTTAGCCTAAATAAATAAGAGATTCTCAGCCTGTGGATCGTGACCCCTTTGACTATTGTCCTGGGGTCGCCTAGAACCATCGAAAATATGGATTGTTATAGTCTAATCTTCTATTGCTGTATGTGTGTGTAAGGGGGAGAGGGTCACGGCAGAGTGGGGGGTATTAAAGGGGGTCGCTCAGCTTATGAGGTTGAGAACCGCTGGCCTAAATACTTCCTAAAGTAATAGTTTCTACGTTAAGTCAGAATAACATACCCAGGCAGGCAGAAACTTCAAAAAGTTTAAGTCTAAATATTGTATTGTAATTATTAAACGACCTATTGAGAATAGGTATTCAAAAACTTGCTTTGATAGCTATAGCTCGTTTCTTATCCTAAAAGAAATGACGTATTTAAGAAATATATATATATGAAATTTTAAAGTAACTTCAATAGAATTTAAAATTATTCAATGCAATACTAATCTTAAAATGATTTAATTTGGTAGTACATTAACAGTGTGGAATTCCACTAATTATCATATTTACATGTATATTTACATGTATATGTCAGTCTTTTATTTTTTAAGTAAATTATTTTTATTTCATCTAATTTACTTATGTTTATAATGTTAATATTTTCAGTTCAAATTAATGATTTACTTTCCTGTTAAATTAAAACCATGAACCACAAAACTCTAATGTTTCTCTCAAAAACTTTTACAGCCTTGTCAAAACTACAGACGTGAAACAAGAGAGGAATGAGTGTCCGTGGGCACGTTACTCTGCCTCATCGTGGCGCCCACGTGGAAACGACTACCAGAGGAAGTAGTTAGGCAAAAGAGTAACAAATACAACTCTCGTGGGGGTGCCCACAGGTGGAAGAGAGTCTTACCTCTTGCGCGGCTCGAGTAGCACGAAAGCTCCCACAAACCTGTCACGAATTCATGCGCTGTTCCTCATTAATATTGAATCCCACACGGTTAGCATGGTACAACATAGGAAAATGGCGGTGGCCCCAAATATCATTTAGAAAAATATTCGACGCTGAGTCGCTTTATTTTGTCCTAGAGGTGTGTTAGATATATTCATGGGCGTAGCTAGGGATTTGGGGGCGGGAACAGTGACCTCTTTGGGGGGCCCCTTGTATTTTCAGATTCGATATATTTTTTATATGACATAAAATAATGTACGCAAAAATATATAAGAGCAAAATCAAATTGGTTCAGTATACCAGTAACAATTTTTCATAATTTTTTTTTTGTTTAAGGACAGCTTAAACCCCCAAAACAGATTTTTTTTTTATTACATGATTTAATAATAAAAAATACTTTTTTATTATGTGTAGGCATGCAAATAAGAAGAAAATAAATAATTTTTTGTTATATCTTATCAACTTTTTTAGAAAAAAATATTTTTGGGACTGTTTTTAGCTAAAAGGATGAAAAAATTGTTAATTTTCATGTCAAAATTTCTTGAAAACTTTAAATGTATTTAAAAAAAGGAATGAAATGTTAATCGTTGAAATTGAAATTGTGTAAACTTTTAAATACCTTTTTAAATTAAATTAATTTATACTGCAAATATTTGTTATTTTAGTATATCTATATTTTAAATTATATAAAAGGGCAGCAAAAATTACAATAATTAAAAAAAAAGAATACTTTTCATGTTAGCGAAAAAGTCTTTGCGATGTTCTGACATGGTTGACCTCTGTAGATTGGGCTAAGTCAGGGGTCGGAAACCTTTTGAGTCTAAAGAGCCAAAAATTACAATTTACACAATTTTTAAGTTTCAAAGAGCCGCACTTTTTTTTTCTTGCAACAATAAATAGTACTTCCATAATTTCTTTTTACTAAAAAAAATCCGTTTATTGAAATATAAGTAGTGTTTGTCACAACAAATTAAAATTAAATATTTTATGTCTGTATATATATATATATATATATATATATATATATATATGGCGTTAAAAGATTATATTATAAAATAATATATGATAAATATATATGGTGTTATAAGATTATTATTATTATTTTTTCGGAAACAACTAAAGGAGTTAAACATTTTTGAACACTAAGTTTAACTTATAAAACAAACAATTAAACAAACAAATTCGATAGGAACGTTGGCTTCGCATGGTTTTAGAAAGTTAGATACATTTGGCTTATGTTACTTATAACTTGTTGTTTTTAGTTTCAAACACGACTCTAAACTTTCAATTGTTAGTTGGCTTTTTACTTTGCTTTTAATTATATTCAAGAAAAAAAAACGCTTTCTCGCACGAATATGTCACGCAATAGATAGTCAGCAATTCAAATGCCCTCACTGTAGCAATCTGGAAGATTATTCCATGCGCCAAATCAAATCGCTGCATTTCTTTGAAAACTGTCCACTTTTGTTGCATTACGTTCATACATTTCTGGAGCTCTAACTTTTCTGACTTTTTTAACTCTGTAAATTTTCCATTCAATAAAGCTACAATGCCCGTATCAATTCCAAATGGATCAATGTGGATTTTGTAACTTTGTGTTGAGATTTACAAGAAATGGTAAAATGGTTTTGTTGGTTTTGAACTGCTCAAATCTGTCAAAAAAATTATCTTTGATTTTTTTAACGGTGCTCAAGTAATTCGAGTCAACAGTAGCTCTGATTTTATTGCGATACTGCTTTAGACATCGAAAATGAAGTGACTTAACTCTCAATATCTTCTGTGAAAAAAGTTAATTTTTCTTCAAAACAAAACAATTCTTCTATCAAATGATAGGATGGGCTTCTCTTTCCTTGCAGTTTTAGTTTCAGCTCATTTAAATTCTCTTTTATATCAACCATAAAATAAAATGTTTGCAAATATTAGTCGTTTTCTAATACAGGGAGATTCACGCCTTTATCATTTAGGAATGTATTTATTTCATTCAAGCACAAAGCAAAACATCTTAACACCCTACCTTTGGCAAGCTATCGCACTTTTTTAGGAAGAAGGAGCTCAGAATACCTAGTCTCCATTTTGTTTAAGAATTATTTAAATTGACGATGGTAGATTGCTTTGGAAAACATGTTGTTAACAATCTAGTTTGCCGAATTCATTACCTCAACTATTTTTGGTTCAAATCGTTTTGGGTACATAGTGATTTTTAGGTGTATTATTCAGTGAAACGTAAGGATTTCGTGGTTTATTTTGCTATAGTTGTTACCCTTTTTTAGCGGCCCCCGAAAGGGGAAAAGACGCTATTAGTTTTGTGTGGCCTGTCTGTCCGTCTGTCTGTCTGTCTGTCTGTCTGTCTGTCTGTCTGTCTGTCTGTCCGTCTGTCCGTCCGTCCCGTTTAGTGCTCAGAAAGTAAAGAGAAAATGAAAATCTGACATCACGATAATATAGAGCATTCAAAGTTCTGATGCAACGGCTACTTTTTTTTTT
>JADKLZ010084083.1:0-14613 GCA_021533235.1 Biomphalaria straminea
ATATCTAAGTTTAAGTAGGTTCAAGGCATTAAATAATTACAGCGATAATACATAACATTGACATGAATATATATGAACATGAACTAGCGAAGCAAATAATAATTGTCTTTTTAAACAGATGTCTGTAAGTTACGACATGCATAAAGGGCGATCGGGACAAAAATACGAGATATAACTTGTCCATGTGCGGCATTGGGTCTGTCGTTGTACGGGGGCGAGGCGACCTTAAAACTCACTGCCAGCTTTCTTTCACGAGCTCTAAGGGAGCATCGTTCATTTACTAATGGGATTTCTGTTACGTTTCTCTATAAAGATACCTAAATCCATTTCCACGTTTTCATAAAGGGTAGCTTCCTTCCCTCAATAATAAACATAAAAAAAGTTAATGAGGGTGACATGTGGCAAGTACAACAGCCTTTACTTTTTACAAAAGGTATGTCAACTCAGTCTGTCTGTCTGTCTGTCTGTTTGTCGGTCTGCTAGAATGTTTCAGTATATTTCTCCCAATTCTCAATCTAGTTGAAACTTTGCACAATTATTTATTGTATTTGTACCTGACAAAACATGAATCAAATAAAAATATTACAAATTAGATAATTAATTGTTGGAGATAAATATATTTTGAAATAAGGGGAATAACTGGATTTAATCCCCTTATAACGTTTTTGTACGTTTTGTGTTTCTCCCTCTTCCTATTCTTGGGTCAAGTTGAAAGTTTGCAAAGGGAGCTAAATCCTGCAATTTTCAAATAAATTCTAGTAATTAAGGGTTCTTTCCCTTTGATAAGCGTTTGTTTTAAAATTAATCTTTTTTTCTTGTCCCCAACAAATATCAGGGGGGCGCGGTGGTCGAGTGGTTAAGCGCTCGGCTTCCGAACCTGAAGTCCTGGGTTCGAATCCTGGTTGAGACTGGCATTTTGAATCTCGGGATTTTTTAGGGCGCCCCTGAGTCCACCCAGCTATAATGGGTACCTGACTTAAGTTGGGGAAAGTAAAGGCGGTTGGTCGTTGTGCTGGCCACATAACACCCTGCTCGTTAACCGTTGGCCTAAGAAACAGATGACCTTAACATCATCTGCCCCATAGATCGCAAGGTCTGAAGGGGACACTTTACTTTACTTTTACTTTACAACAAATGTCAAGTACACATTAGAGGTGGGTGAAATCAGAGTCGCCTTAACGTATACCAAAATAAAAAAAAATATATCAGTTTTCACTAGGATTCGAACCCGGGACGACCGCTTCAAATACTAGCACTTCACCACTCAGCCACCGCGCCTCCCCAGTATTCCTGTACAGATCAGAGTACATTACAATCAACCAAATTTGATGAATGCCGTTTTAGACAGTAACGGAACCCTAACTACCACTGGAAAACTGCGCTTGGTCGAACACCCATCCGACACGGGCGATTTTTTTTTTGGGGGGATGACCCTCATTTCACCCTAACTGGCATAGATGCATGCGGTTTATAGTGTGGTGATTAATCCTAACTCTGAAATGTTAATACTTACACATATTCTTAAAATAAAATCGATTCGAGAAAAATGAACATCTCTATCTTGCGTTAAAGAGTCGAATAAAGGGAACTAACTGTGGCTCTTATGTCAACATACTAAGTTAATATTTACTTACGTTTTAATCACAGATATCATCAGTTCTTTTTTTTTTTGTATGGTCCCATGACTATGTCGGAGGTGATTTGCATGGGGCCAGTCAGTACCAGCACACTTTCTTCGCAGGTACTTTCATCGTCCCTTCAAACAGTTGACCACGCGCTGACCTGTACCGATTGTTAGCTGATCACACAGACTAACCCTTTGAAAACGTGTTTCTTAGTTATTTTGGTCTTTACGATAATCAATTCATCGGAAATTCTAAACTCAAGTCTACATGACACCGTGTTGAATTTTTTTATTGGCTTTGATCATAGACATAAATAAATATAGACTGGTCGTAGGGTGTTATTTTCATTTGAGAAAAGTCAAATATGTTTTATGTCCACATCTACGTGAGAAAAAAATGGTGGCAAATGAACTATAAATTCTAGGACGCACATTTCAGCATATCAATAACAATTATCTTTAGTTTTGAAAAGTACAAAACTTCATTATTCCCAATAATGCCTTTGTACGCATGCACCTATGCTCACCATATCAACAATATCATAATCAATGACATAGGAAAATATATATAGGCTTGTGATGTGGATCTATTTATTGTTGACATGGCCTCTTTATGTATGGCGGTCGTCTTATCGATTCAAATATTTAGAATTAGTTTTTAGTCAAAAAAGTAAAAGAAAATGAGCAGAGCGTGCTCTAACGATCATAGAACGATAAACCAATGCGGCCAAGGGATAAATCCTAAAGTTTGAAAAATCATTTTGCATCAATAAATTGAATATTTTTACACAGTAAGTCAGTCAGTCTATCGTCTATGATCTAGATCTAATATCATATATCCTATCCGATCTCTATAAGCACTAACAAATGCAGACTTAGTTAAATTTTATATGTATCAATTATCTGTTTTAGATCTACACTAGATCTAGAATCTAGATTCTGTCTTAGATCTACACTAGTTCTAGATCTAGATATTGTTATATAAAAATATATAGATTATATCTAGATCTAGTTAATAGTAGTAGTATTTTTTTACTAGATTCTATAGTTAAGATTAATGATCGCCTAAAAAGTTGTTGATCAAATCTTGACAAAAAAAAATAACCCTATAATTACTTTTACTTTTATACTGCTAATAACTGCTGTATAACTAAATTTATGTTTGCCCAAATATTTCCAATAATAATTTGTTCTTCATCGGCCAGTCTATATATATATATGTCTATGGCTTTGATCTTTACATATTATATAGGTCCTAATCTACGAAATCCGGAAGTGACATGTAAAATCTGAGAGGAGCCTCAAATACTGAGCAATTCATCCACCAGGCTAGATTCGGAAAGAAATACAATAATCTATGGAAAATATACATGGAGCTCCCATTGTATCATGCGTTGGAAGTAAATACTTACCAATAACTAGGGCCTAATTTATTTCTTAGTGGCATAATCTAGATCTACTCGAACCTAATTGTACTCTTCTCAAGATTTATACAGATTTAATGAAATTATTAATGGACCTCATTCACCAATCGTAAACAAACAACATTTAACTACGTGATTCTCTATCCCTTCTATACACACCGTAGTATCATTTTTAATACTCTATTGCAATAAGTTTATTTTTTTCATTGTTTTTTTTCAATATTATCACGTGACTAAATGTTGTTTGTTTACGATTTGTGAATGAGGTCTATTCGCTCCCAGTCTAGACTAACCAATACCAAGTCTAGGCAGTCTAGCCATGCTATACTATAAATCTAGTCAAGATCTAATTCCGCATTTCTATAACTGCAAGGCTCCCTCCCCCCTTCAAGGTGGCGCATCGTTCTCTCACAATGGCGTGACGTCCTGATAGCAGGTCAATTTCTTTGTTAAAGGGATTTTTAAAAAAAAGTATTTTTATTTTAAATATCAACCCTATGGTAAATTTTAACTAAATTAAATGGCATAATCAGCAATTAATATATTCTTTTAAAGATGTGTCTCCCGTCATCTCATATGAGGTGCAACGCAAACCCTCTCCAAAGCCTTCCCGTACCGCTGGAGATACTCTTACCTCTCTTCACTACATGATAATGTACTAAACTTTTTGTAATTACTATTTAAATATGTATACAATTAAATATTAATCTTTTTATTTTCTTTTTTTTTTTCTTTCAACCCCTCCCCCCCCCCCCCAGCGCTAGGTTTCAATGGCGCTGAGCATCTTGAAAGGGAGGTGATCATCGAAAATAAAAGGTTGTGTTTCAACCAGTCCATCATGGCAGGTCTCTTGCATTTCCTTGGAGGCAAACACAACATTGAACAAATGAAACAACTGACCGCTGAAACATTTATGAAATTTCTGATCTCGTTAGAAGGAAAGCATGATCTCAATTCGCTAGGGAACATGCTGGAACTTTGGGATGCTGTTTACGTCTTGCAGATTCCCTTACTCGTTCTACACCATGAACGGGTACTAAGAGATTTGATTACCGACGAGACGTTAGAGGCCATCTACACAAGGGCTTGTCTCTACGGCTCTAGCTTCATTCTCGCTGAAGCCTTAAACTACATGCTAGAATGTTTTGAAAGTGTCTACTCGGAAGGGTTGACTAGGATCTTAACGTATGAAGATTTAATGTTTCTTGTGGAGAACGATGAGCTATGCATTGAGAAAGAGGACACCGTCTTGCTCGCAATTTTCCAATGGGCAGAAAATAGAGACATGCAAAACCAGGGATGCTTCATTGAAGATATGGATGTGTCCTTCAGCGAAACAGGAAAAACAAGATTAGAAGTTTCATCTGAGGAAGAAAAACGATTAAAACAGGGTGGATCCAAGCTTTCTAAGCTTTTAAGAGCCTCTAGATTTGGGTTGGCCAGCCTTCAATGCCTTGAAGATCTTAGTAATCACCATTTGTGTGAAATTGATCCAGAAGCAAAACGCGTTCTTTCCGAAGGCATTGACTTTAAGATAGCGAGAAAATCGCATGGATACTGGCCTTCTTACGCCACCCATAGAAATGAAAACAGCGTAAGGCATCTGGGGGCATTGGCAAATGGAGATAAAGTCAGTGTCCTTTGTCTCTCAAAAGATAAATGGAAAAAGCTTCCAAGATGTCCACTCCTGCCGAGTATCAATAATTTGACAGTTTTTAATGATCACCTGTACGCTGTGTGCAACTCCTGTCCCGAAAGCTTAGTCTTCTGTTATACAAAGTCTGAATGGAAATTTATTGCTGATATACCAGGGACGGACTTTATTGTCGTGTCTTATGGGGAGTTCATCTATTTTATAGACATCGACAACGAAAGCATAAAATGCTTGAAACCGGAAGGTTTTCCCGTTTTTCATGGAGAGATGAAAATGCCGAGCACCGTGCACAATCCAGAGAGTGCTGTGGACTTTGAACAAAGTATCCTGGTTTTCTGTTCCACTGAGACCGAAGAAATGACTGAAGTATATTCTTTACAAGTGCCAGATATTGAATGGACTAGGTGTGGAACTCTTCAAGGTTCAGGTAAATATTTAGTCAGTTTCCGAAACAAGAATGGCCAATATATCCTACAAAGGAATGGTTCCTTGAGCCAGGTTTTGAGGTTGAATGATAAAGGCCCTTCTTTCACTTTATTAGAGCGTTTGTGGTCGTTTGACATCATCCTATGTGGAGCTTTTATCTTCCAAGATATATTGTATATTGCTGGCAATAGTCCATCTGAGACTCTTAGTATCTGTGGAATTCCAGGAGTGTGCTGGAATGTTGAGTTCTGGCATCAGGTGAACCACTGCTCTAGCTTTGTGCATTTCTTTTTGCCAAGATCTAGAAAGAATTTGGTGCAAGTGAATGAAGAAAATGAAGATGAACAATGAGCTTACACTCTTTTTTTTTTTTGTCCATCTGTGAGTGTTTTACTTTCTAGTGCGTTCTTTAGGATTAATCTGTTACATGTACTATCGTTTATACACTGACGCGAAAATAAACAAGCTCTGGGTGGATCAACCCATTACATTCTCTTTCTCCGAAATACAAATATTACAGCTGAACTTTGACCTAAGACTAACGAACGAATTTAAAATAAAACGCGCCAAATATAGTTTGTGAAAGTCTGTTTAAAATACAGGCAAGGCATCATATTAGAATTAATACTTACAAATGTCTTTTTGCTGTTCTCTGAGCGTGAAAGATGTTTTTTTAAGTCTGACGATTAAGTAAGTCTGCGGTATTTCAATTGTCTATGCAGACTTACCTGGTACTGACAATTTCTGTAACTGACAGCTTTTGTCTCCTTTTGGTGCTTATAATTCTTTTTTTTTTGTCATCTGAGTCTAACATATGCGTATTTAGCAGCCTTTATAAAAACTCTCTAACTGTCTGAAACCATTCTCTGCCAGTGTTGCCCCTATTTGTGAAACAAAATTTTCTTCATCGTGATCTTAAGTTGCAATATGTCATCAATTATAAGCGCTTTGGATTTGTTCAATGGCTAGCGGTGGCCGAGTGGTTAAGCGCTTGACCTCCAAACCACCTGGGTTCAAATCTCGGTGAAGACTGTGCTTTTGAATTTCGTGATTTCTAAGGCGCCCCTGAGTCCACCCCAAGTCTAATGGTTACCTCTCTTTGGTTGGGACTGTAAAGGCGATTGGTGCTGAGCACATTGCGCCCTGCTCGTTAACTGATGGCCAAAGAAACAGATGACAGTAACATTATCTGCCCTAGAGATCGCAGTGTCTGATTGCAGAGTCTGAAAGGGATTTTTTGTTGACATATTCATTGCCTATCTTATGGTATGCAGCTTATAGAACATATAATATAAATGTGTTCAAACTGATATATTATCAGAAATGTATTACTTATAAAAAGACTTTTTATCTTTATTCGACTTCTTTGTTCTTTTAGAAATTCAGAGCGTTTCAAACATATTAAGATAGATTCCTATTAGGATAGAGCCAAAACAACGTTGTGATTATATTAAATTCCTTTGTCTCTATTGTTTTAATTAAAATGTGTGTTTTGCATGTGTGTGTGCAAGAGAGCAGCTGTGTACAAAGTGTGTACTTATATACTGATTGCAGTAATTTTAGTACAAAGGAAATAGTATTGCTTACATCTCGCTTATTTAAATTTTGCAAACTATTTAGTTTGGCCGAAGTTGAATGACGTACTTAACGTAGGTCCATCTAAATGTCTTCATTGTCAATACAACATCATTTCCTAATAATTGCCGTGTTTGTTTTTCACTGTTTGATAATCTGTTGTTTTTGTTTTGTTTGTTTGTTTGGAAAGTGAGAGAAAAAGGACTCTAAAAACAAAATAATATATAAATACGTTAAAAAAAAACAAAGTTTACAAGCGTTGTTAGATGAATTAGTTTGGATAACTCATGTCATTAAATCTGTAATAAATATTATTGGATATGTGTAGATATGTGTAGGCAGTTGTCTGGTTCTTTCTCTTGTCTTAAGTCACTTCTCTCCTTTTGATCTCAACGACGTCTCAATGGAGCCATAAATTGAGTCATAAATTGAGTCATAAATTGTCCACAAACGTTGTTTCATTGATGTCTGAAATCATCAGCTCAAGCTTGATGTCATCTCTGTAAGTTATGGGTGGCAGATGTCCTCAAAATGAACATCGGCCTATAGAACAGTAGAAGCGCCCAACACTACTCTGTGAGCAAACAAGACGTAGAAAGGTTGAACCCAGTCCTATCTGTTAAGTTGTAGTCATATTTCGCAAGCGCAGAGGCGGCGCAAGGGGTAGCCGATGCGTGCTACCGCCCATGGCCACTAGACCCGAGGTTCCTAGCGCAGAGACATAGAGTGCCAAAAATAGCGATGCAGTAAAATCTCCAGGCATTCAAAACTATTGTTGCATGGAATGGATTGCCTGAGCTAGACAGGAAAACCACTAGTGACTTAGCAGAATTAAGGTCATTGGTCAAAATGCATGACTGAATGCATGACACGTAGGACGTAATCTTTTTTTTTTGAAGTAACGTCTGTATTATAGAAGATAAGATAAGATAAGCTAGGTTGTGAAATACAAATGAGCGAAACGAAGAATATTCGCGAAACAAGGAGATTACAGAGAGAAAGAGTTAAAGACTTGAACTCTGCTAATTTGTTGTTTTTTTATGGCTTATTCATTAGACACGTTGATTGCTATAGTGGCACTATGGAAGTAGCAGAACTTGTACGAATTATTCCTAGCATATGGAATAAGAAATGTGGTCACTATACAGCTTAGTTCAGTTGTCCATCTACAAAATCAAGTTATGTCTTTAAACGAACTAATGTAAAATAAAAAAAAGATTAAAAAATATCTTATTTATACGATTAAAAAGTTCCCCTTTCAGACCTTATGATCTATAGGGAAGATGATGTAAAGGTCATCTGATTCTGTGGCCCACGGTTAACGAGGGTGTCATGTGGCCAGCACAACGACCAACCGCCTTTACTTTTCCCCAACTAATGTCAGGTACCCATTAGAGCTGGGTAGACTCAAGGGCGCCCGAAAATCCCGAAATAAAAATCCCAGTCTTCACCAGGATTCGAACCCGGGACCTCCAGTACGGAAGCCAAGCGCTTTACCGCTCAGCCACCGCGCCCTCTATTTATACGATTAACTACAAAAAAAAGAACTAAATGAAAAATGTGAACAGTTTTCTGTTATTTATTTGCTTTAAAATTATTTCAAATAGTTTTCAAATGTCAAGCAATGCAATTACACATTCGATTTCTTTGACCATTGGAATGACAACGAAAAAAGATGATGGCCTCTACATTTTCAATTGTTCTTTTCAATCTCTTTTATGCGTGAATAGTATTTCATGCGGTATCAGACATTCCAAGATTTATTTCATTACCGAAACGTCAGAGATCTAAATTTGGGATTGCACTTAAAGTACACTGGGAAACTGATACAACAGTTGAGTGTCTCTATAAGTTTTCTGAATGCGAAGACGACAAGGTAGATGTTGTTGTACTGACCTCCTAGGGTGTACTGTGGGACCACAACTCCGTACAAGTTAGAGGCCACTTTTGGTGTGTTGGTCAGTACGTAGAAGGCCGAGATCAATGCCACTTGTCGAATTATAAGAAGCTCTTTACCGCCCACTTTTTGAGATACGATGAAACCGTGCGCGTTTGAAGCATTGGATGCTGCCATGCGAAATTTTGCAGAGCGTCTTAATCCGTCAGCCATTATTATTAGACAAACGATGACGATAATCTCCGTGCAAAAAGGTATTGTGGCGTCCTCAATGGTCCAGATGATGTCTTTTACCAATTGCCTGTTCGGAGATAACCAGAGCCTAGGACGTGATACATTTATCCTTGGATCATACTGAAATACAATAGACATACTGGCAAACAGCGGTGCGTAGCTGGCCAGGGAAAACGCCCAGATAAAGAGCAAGAGAGCGACGCACCTTCTTTTAGTGAAAGCGTTCTTGAAGTGAATCGGCTTGACCACACACAGGCAGCGGGCTACGGCCAGGAAGGTTGTAATGACCTGTATGCTCATGTGAACCATGACGCAGATGTTGGCGAAATATATTAGCAGGCTGAACGGGTCTACAGTGAATAACGTCTTTGGCGTCGTCAGCTCCACGCAGTGAAACACTGAGGCTACCGACATGGCTAAGCAGAAAACGCTGTATGCTAATTCTGTGATGGATAGCGCAAAGAAGGTGAAAGTCATTCCGTCGTCTAAACCCATGAGGAAAAATGTCTTAATGCTCAGTGTGGTCCCGGTTATTGAAAGGATGGCTGTAATGATCATACAAACTGTGGCGAACATTAAACTAATAACGTACTCGGCTTTGCTTATATCAGCTGCTGGTTTTATTATAGATGTTACATTAGCCATATCAGATTTATGAATAAACAGAATAAAATTATATGTAAAATATTCCAGGTAGTTAATTTTTTTTAAATAAATGCAGGAATAAAAAATTGCGCATTTTGTTGTTAAGGTCAAGAATTTAAAAAATATATATATTAATAGAATATAAATAAACAAGACTAATTCATTGTTAAAAGAAACAGTTAAGATGTATAAATTATACACTGAGATATATTATTCCTTCAAATTACTAATATGTTTTATATAATTATATATAAAGCAAGCAATAAACATTAATATCGCATCTTTTAAAAAACTAATTGTAGGCCTTGATAAATATAAACAGCCAAAAATTTGATATTGAACAAGTACAAGTAAACAGAAGTTATTATTTTAATTAAATCTCAAATATAATTAGGAATAATCCACCAGTAACACCAATAAACAAACAAAATTCTATTATCGACCATATTAGATTAAGGAAAAATAACGAGTTACTGCCTAAGGGAGATAACTCACACAATTTTAATTAGCGATATTTAGTACGCTAATTAAAAAAAAATATATTTACAAATAAATATCATTATTATTTTATTTTTCTTAGAGTAAAAAAAAAATTGGACTCTAAACAGTTTAATTAGCGCAGAATTTTTAACGGTACAATATTTATTCTTTAAGAAACAAAGTATGGAGTTATAATAAAAGTTTATCCCAAACAGCAACCATAATACTAAAACGTTTACAACATTGTAAAGAAATAGAGGACAGCATGAGATATATTCATTAGTATAATCTATCATTTAAAAAGATAAGTTTTATTAAGTAAACTTCCTACTTTTCAGTTTGGACAAACAGTACTAATATGCGAATCCAAATTTTGATGCTGACGAACAGAGGAGAATTAATCATGCCCATACTAACGTAATAGACTAGTGTAAATATAAAGTACATTTTAATAATAACAACGTAATAGCGAAAGATTGAGTATACTGAAAATAGAACCTTGAACATACTAATATAACCAAGAACGTGATATGTTGTCTTTATATCTCCTAGCACACACAAGTAAAGCAGCTAAGTTCAACTAGGAGAAACAGTTAATATACTTCCAGCAGACTATATGAGTTATATTAAACTTTCTGTTAGAGAAAATTTCAAAGTGTTCTTGTTTAGTTTTTCTGCCTAGCTTCATTAATATTAAACATTGCTGTTCATACAGCATCACGTTTGTAGACTGTTACTTCAAGATAGTGTTAATACAGCATCACATTGGTAGACTGTTACTTTAAGACACGTTTAAGACATGTTTTATAGCTCGACAAACAAATTTCAGTCTAAACTAAATTTAAAAGCTGAAAGGAAATTTTCAACTCAATCATCATTCATTAATGCCTTTTCATTGAGTTTAGCATATAAAACTTCTGATTGGAATAATAAAATCTACAGTCTTGTCTTTATGTTGAATATCATCTCCAAATCAAATATAGATCTTATCTAATTAAGTTTTACGACTATCTTCCCCTGAGGCTGATTGATTACAAAAGAGCCTGGCCTGGATCTTATCGAGTTTCTTTGCTGGTGACCTGGGGTTATGAATCGAATTATTTAATGGGCGGGGAGAGGTTTTGGCAGAAGATCTTTAAAAGATCGTTAACACCCACACCCATTAAGTCATAATTAGTGAGTTGAAGGAAGAAAACAGAATGAGTTGCAAAATACTAACAAGAACTTCTTTAATGACAGCCTAATGACTTTTAATGGGATAGACAGAAGACCAACTATGCATAAATAAGGGCTAAATAAATCATTATGGAATTGGGGCTTTCGGGATAAACAAACACCGGGGCTGCGACTTGATAGAATTATTGATAGCGATTTAGTGGCTGTTTGATTATGGATAAGTACGATGACCGAGTTTTGTGAAAGGTCATTTTAATAAAATAGTATCAAAGGTCAAAGGTCATGTATCTTCCTACCTTATAAATTGCAGCCGTCTTTTAGAAGTAGTGTATCACACTGTACGTGAATTCATTATTATTAATCTAGTTATACATATTAATTTGAAACATGATCTCTATCAACTCAATTTGTTTTCTTAACTGATTTAAATTAACTCTGCTATGGTTTATATATGTTAGCCCTTGTTACAGGTCATTGTACTTCATTAATATATTCATGCTTAGAGCGCAGCTTAAAATACATACACTTCAGAGTGCAACTATTACACTCATAATTAACGATAACATCGTTGATTTGACCCCATTAAATTCAATTCATTTTTGGCTTTATAAACATGAATTTGTGTTATATAAAAACAACATGCAGTCTCCTATACTTCTATACCAAAAGTAACGTTTTCTGATTACCATCAAAAATATTATTGAAGCTTAATCATAACAGGGTAGAATGTACAAATGTGAAAAAATAGGAAAATAAGAAATAGGTCATAACGTGAAAATTAATTACGAAAATTAAAAGTTAAAAGCTACTCTAAAGGTGTTAGTGGTTATATGTAAACTTTCAGATGTACATCTAGACTCTAATCTAGAATATACAGCTTGATATGAGAGGTCCGTTTGTGTCCCACAATGAAATCTGACTTCCTCTATTAACAATATCTAAGTAGAAATAGTATCTCGATTGCTTTAATTTACAACTATTTAAAAAATGCGAAAGCGAGTGTAGTGGATTCATGATTGCTCATACTATCGAAATTTTTGTTACCATCTTTTGTAGGTGCCTGACATACAGTGGCGTACCAAGGGGGGGCGGGGAGGGCATCCGCCCCGGGCGCCAAAATGGGTATTACACGCTCTACATAAACTAGGGGAGAGCACCCATGAGTAGGCTATCAGTCTCGTAAAGGCAGTAAATGATCCACCAAGTCGCTATCAACTGGATGACTCTCTGATGACCTCTGCGATACAATTGCAGCCGTCAAATTCATCTACTCAAACTGCTGAAGCCACTAGTGTTAGTAAACAGCGTATGCTCATTGATTGAAGATTCACATGATTTTGGTTACATTGATTTTGATTCCATTACGGGCTTATCAAACGTAGCAGACAATCTTCACATGGAGTTGATTTCTCGTGGGCCAGAAGTATTTCAGAACAAGGATGCTAATTTTGCAGTAAGTGCAGGCCGTTGAATGACTTTAACATGGTTTAAACGTAATCTTCCCAATGGCGAGGAAGTCAACAGATCTTGGTTGCTTTATTCCCCTTCTAAAAAGTCAGTGTACTGTTTCTGTTGTGTATTATTCACTTCAACAAGCAGTAACTCTAGATCATCATTTGAGTTATCTTCTGGATTTTGTAATTGGCGACACACAGAGAGACCAAGGGATCACGAAAACAGTCCAAGTCATCGAATATCTTTTACTAAATGGAAGGAATTGGAACATCGGATTTCACAAGTTATGTTAATTGATATGGAAGTTGAGAAATAAATTCAAAATGAAAAGCAGAAATGGCGTGAAGTGCTGAAACGAATTCTGGCTTGCATAAAATTTCTAGCTAGCCAAAATTTGGCTTTACGTGGTCACAGCTGTTAGAAAACCTGTATGAAGATGGTACTAAACTAGTGAGACTCAGAATGATGCATACAGTTTGCTTCAAAATGTGATGAATTTCAATTTCATCACTCTACTTGATTTCTGGCATGCAGTTTGTCAAAAATTGACCGGATTCAAAAACGACTGCAAGATCCATCAATGAATTTCCATGACGCAGCACTGGATTTAGAAGGACTGCACCAACGGCTAAGTAGCGTTCGAGAAGATGTTTGCATCACTGCAGGCAATGCAGCTAAAGTTCTGTGAGAAAAATTGGGAATTAGGATAGAAGGAAGAATTAGACGTCGAAAACAGATGCCTGGTGAAAATGCTCGTGATTCAGGACTCGGTGCGGTTGAAGAAATAACTCGCATTATGAAATCAGTTATTGATCGACTAATCCAGGAGATGACAACACGATTTGATCGTCTGAAGACGTTAGATGAAAAGTTTGGATTCCTATTCGACATCAGCAAATTGTTTGCTAATGATACCTCTGATGATATTCAACAGCACTGTGCTACGCTAGCTGACTTTTATAAAACTGATATCGATGGAACTGAACTGTTCGTAGAAATCAGTGACTGCAGTATGTTGCTGAAAACCCGGCCATATGCTACCCCAAGCAGCCCATTAGAATTACTTTCATTTATTATTTCATATGGCAATGACATATGTCCATACTTGCGAATCGCTTTGCAAATTATGCTGACAATCTCTGTGTCAGTTGCTAGCTGTGAGCGTTCTTTTAGTAAACTAAAAATCATTTTAACTTATTTGAGAGCTTCAATGGGTCAGGAGCGTCTGTCAGACTTGGCATTGCTAAGCATAGAAAAGGAGCTGGTCGAAACAATTAATTTTGATGATGTCATTGACAACTTTGCTAGGGCAAGATCACGTAAAGTAGTTCTATAAGAAATGGCTAATGTTGCTTCAGATTGTGCATTAACTTTGTTTACAATAAAAAAAATAATTTATTGATTGGTGATTGCTTTTATGCAAATATAGATTACGCATTCTAATGGGGGGGGGCGCCAACAGACTATGCCGCCCCAGGCGCCTGGCCCCCTCGGTACACCACTGCTGACATTAGTTGGGGAAAAGTAAGCGCAGTAGGTCGTTGTGCTGGCCACATGACACCCTCGCTAACAGTCGATTATAGAAACAAATGAGCTTAGCTTCTTCCTGCCCTATAAAACAGAAGGACTGAAAGGGATACTTCACTTTCTTACTTACAAATCGCTTGCATCTCAACTAAATTTTGGCTCACGTCTGGCTCACGTCTGGCGGAACTGTTGTCATAAACGGAAGAAGGGACAAAGGTGGGTAACTAGCGCCTAAACCAGTAAGCTTTGGGCAGGTGGGAAACGTCTATATTTCATAAGTTAAGATCTAATGGCACGACTAAGAAATAAGGAGCACTTATATGAATTTCTTATAATATTTGGAATAAAAAGTGTTTATCTGAATATTTTATTAATGTTTCTGTATTTGTAATTTATGGTTTTGTATATATATATATATATATATATCCGTTTCTTCTCTTTTTAGTCATCTGTCCTGAAGTTATTTATACTTAGGAATTTTATTAATGGTGAGACT
>JADKLZ010084107.1:1302-12810 GCA_021533235.1 Biomphalaria straminea
TATATATATATATATATATATACACGTTTATGCATAGGGTTAGGGTTTACTGGGCGTTAGGGTTAGGGTTTGGAAAAAAATCGCCCCCCCACTCCAAAGTTCTGGATCCGCTAGTGCCTCGAGCCCCCTTCTAGGTAGACAAGCAAGCCAAGCTCAAGCCGCACTTAGCCTCTCGACCATGCTTCCCAGGCATTGTAGACCAGGATTTTGTTGCCGTGGTCAATTTGGTATTTTCCCACACACGCTTGGAGAGTTTTGCCATTGCAGCAGAAGCCTTCCCTATTCTTTTTGTCAGCTCGGTGTCCAAATCTAGGTTGCTGGCTATTGTTGTTACCAAGTATGTGAATTCCTGCACCACCGTAAGTGTGTAATTTCCAATGTGTATCACTGGTATTTCTGCAACATCTTGTGCCAGGATTTCAGTCTTGGAGAGGCTTATTGTAAGGCCAAACACATGACAAGCAGCAGCCAGAGCATTCACAAGCCTCTGCAATCCTTCTTTTGAATGAGATATGAGTGCGGTATCGTCGGCGAACAACAGTTCCCTAATCAAGATACGCCGTCTCTTTGTTTTGGCTTTAACGCGTGCAAGGTTAAATAGCTTTCCATCGGATCTACTGTGGATATATACTCCAACTTACAGGGATTTAAAAGCGCTGGTGATTACAACTGAAAAGAAGATGCCGAATAGTGTTAGAGCCACACATTCTTGTTTTACTCCGCTCTTGATGGAAAATGACCAGAAGGTGTAACTGTCAAACTGTACGGTGCCCTGCATATTTTCGTGAAAAACTGACACTAGTTTCCGTAGCTTGTTAGGACAGCCGATTCTCTTTAATACGGCAAACAATCCTGTTCTGCTGACAAAGTCAAACGCCTTGGTCAAGTCAATAAACGCTATAAAGAGGAACTGCCTTTGTTCTCTGTAGCTGCCGCAGGGAGAAGATCATGTCAGTTGTTGATATATTATATGCAGGTAACAACTAGGTTTGTGTAGTCATGTGAAACACTGCACTCATCTTTAATCCTCGGAATCGAAGATATTTCCATTACATCTTACATTTATCATTGATGTCAGGGATCTAATTAGGCCTATGGCTGGAAGAAAACTAAAATAAAATTATTCGAAAGATTTAAAAATAGCAAACATTTTTAAACAATATTTTTCTTAATTAAAAAAACAACATTTTTTTCATTAACAAAATTTTCAGCTTCAATATCGACCACTTCAGTACTGTGATATGGTTGGTATAGTGTCGGCCCTTAAAAAGAAGTCAAACGAAATGTAGCTAAAAATCGCATCAAACAAAAACATTAAATCTGGCAAGTAAATACGAAGGCTTGCGCTTGGGTGCGTGCAGACGATGAATGACAAGAAATACAGAGCCACTTCCAAACTATTCCTTCTGGAGACATATTATCTTACTTTACAATCTAAAACGTAATGATTTGTTCAAAAGGAAAGCAATAATAAAAGAACAAAAAACAATCATTATAACGATAGATAAAATATATATATTGATAGCAATTTACCGATTTGTTTAAATAGCGCGATCTTGGGCTGTGAGCCCGGCTCCTAGGGACCCTAAATACAATCTGCCATTGCTGCTAATAGCTTTTGAAATGCAACTACACTTTATCATTTGAATTGAGATTATTCTAATCGTTATTCATCAACTAATTGTTGTTTTTGTTTTTTTCTAATTTCTCAAGTCGTCATGACAACGACTGAATCAAACGACTTATCTGACTTGAACTCCTCTACTGGTGGGACCAGCTTCTTGAGAAGAGATCGTGGCGCCAATGGCACTGAAAGGAGCATCAAGAACGCTGGCGAGTTCAGCGCCAAAGGCTTAACGGATGAGCAGAGGCTCTTTTACAAGCTGTTTGAGGGTTACGACCCGAACACACGTCCAGTGTACAACGCCTCTGACGCAGTCAGAGTCCTGATAGGGATTACTTTAACCCAGATATTTGACCTGGTAAGTTTTGGCTTAATTAAACACATATTACTTTCATCCCCGTTGGTGATTTCTGGTTATTGCGCTGAGATCATTCTAGACGTAAATCTAGTAACTCTATTTACAAAACCCCCGTTGAATACAAATGCAGATTAGAATAATGTATACATGAATGAATGTGTACATAGATTAATCTGGATAAAGACACTATATATATGCATATATATATATAGGCATATATATATATATATACCATTACCATCTGCCCTTTCACAACATCTATCATTATAGCCTACATATTTTCTTCACATTGGTGTACGTATGTGTGTGTGTGTCTAAATGAATTATTATCCAGTCCTGATATATATATAGTTCGTCCATCGTGGTTCGATGATGACCACTTTGTCATCCAGTGGGCTGAGGGCTTTGCACTGGGGTTTTGTGCCTCCTCATGTGGCTGGTCCTAAAATATCCAGTCCTAAAATATATATAAAAAAATATTTTCATATATTTCTATTTCATACTACCACAATATTTTGTACAGCTTGTTAATGTTTTTTACATGCTACGCTTTAAAGAAATGTCTATAAGATTGTATCATATAAATATTAACAGGGGCTAAGGTCTTATATAACACATTTCTGAGCTTAAGAAAACTACAAAGGATGGCAATCAACGTGTGCAATTCATAATGATCTTTCCTTTAAATCCCCTTTCATACATGTCCTTTACAATTTCTACGCATCTGTTGACAGTTAAATAAAAGAGAAAGCTAAAAGAAGAATCGATAAGAAATATGTTTACGTTGATTAGCCTTCTGGAAAATACTTTCCAGTATAAATTAAATTTGTCCTTTATTACTGAAGTAGAGATGCTTAAAGGTTTGAATTATTCATAGAATTATGGCAAAGAATATGTGAATTGCAATATTAATTATTCTACTAGCATTACCCACTGGCTACGCCCGTTGATTTTGTTCCTAGTCTATAAATTGTTTCTTTTACCATGGAACCCCCACCATTCTTTCTTATTCATAACTTAGACCGGCCTTTACATTAAAGTATCACTTTTCTCACCCCCAACTCTCCGCCTTAACAAGTAGTCCTATTTACACTTTGTAAACATTCTTCTGCTTTTCCGTTATTTCGAAATATTTGGTAGGCTCTAGGATACTTTTTACCCTGGGCACTTTTTTCTTATTACATCCTGCATAATGCTGACATAATACTCCCACATCTTTTTGTGCCCTGCCTGTATTCCAACGCCCGTTGATTTTGTTCCTAGTCTATAAATTGTTTTTTTTTACCATGGAACCCCCACCATTCTTTCTTATCCATAACTTAGACCGGCCTTTACATTAAAGTATCGCTTTTAACATTCCCCCAACAATACAATACGCCCAGTGCTTTCTAGTATGTTGCTTTGAATTGAAACGGCTCGCTTTAAAATGCCCCCTTCCGCCCCACTTCTGGCCTGTCAAAGCGAGATCATTTTTCTCCCCCCCCCCAATCCGTTTCACCCACTCCTTTAAAAAAAACTTGAATTTTAATATCTGTTACTTCTAATTGGCACAGCCCAGTATATAACACTACCCCTCCCAAACATGTTCCTATCACTTATTTTCCTCCTCCTTACTCCTTAGAAAATAGCCCTACATACAATACTGAGTCAGCTCTTAATCGAACAATTTAAAAGGTTCTCCGATGCTTCTCGGCTGGAGACTTTTTTATTATTCCATCCTATGAATTGAACGGTCACATGAAATTTTGGCCAAATCCCTATTTTAACCTTCCCCTAACAATTTCGGCCCACAATTTATAGTTTGTTACGCTGAATTAGGTCAGTTCCCATTTTTAACATTCCCCCAACAGTTTGTTACGTTGAATTAAATCTGCCTGCTTTTAATTTTTTATACACACGCAAATAATGCTTACGGCATGAGTATTCTAATTCTGTATTTCATATTGTGACTGTCATCATTTTGACTTTTTTCTGCTTCGCAATTTTCGAATTTTATAAACTTATGTTGATTATGGTGAACCTCATTTTTATTATCCTCTGACGAAGTAACTCTCCATCTCACCCAAGTATATTATCTTTTTAAATTACCTCCACCCTCAACACACAAATTAATAAAAAAAAATATTAAAAAATTAATAAAGTTATAGGTATATTTTATTTTGTTTTTATACGTTTTTATACACAAACACACGTATTTAGTCAATGTCGGCTTCATGTCACAATTTAAAAAAAAAGCATTTGTCTCCCTTTTCCTCTTCCAATTCCCTTGTCTTATACATTCGCATGCCTCACTCCTACGAAATGATTCATCAACCAACACACACACACTCCATGATAGACAAAATCATTCTTTTGTTGTCAGGTAAAAGAAATAATTGTGCATAATTTTAGCTAGATTCGAGCTTGGATGTGGGAGACATAATGTGTGCAAACTTTTTACCAGACAGACAGATATAGTGACTAATAGTGAGTTGATATAAGCTTTATAGAAACAAGGTCTATTCATTATTATAGTCTGAAAAGAAAACAAAACAAATAGTTTCCAAAATAAAATATTCTGTTAAACATAAAATTGTTCCGCATCTAAATATGACATCCAGCCGCTACAACGGTATTGAATAAATATATTGGACATGTAAAAAGTCCATCACAATACAAATTCAGTAAAAAAAATATAGATCCATTCTATGACATATATAAGGTCCAAAAGAACGGCATTCACTATAACATGTCTAATCAAGAGATTGTCCATGAAATCACTATGGTCAAGAGATTGTCTAAGAAATCACTATTCGAACAGATACTCGTTCATCTGCCAAGTACAAAAAAATTAGGTTTGAGGCCATGACACACTCTGCACGTTTTTCAATTACGGCTGGATCATGGTTAAACTGGACCATTGAGAAACTGGACCATGGTTAAACAGTCCTCATCTCTGGCATCCTTTACACGTGGTTCACAATTGACCATTACGAGTAGTTCTATAGACAATGGTCACTGCTGACAAACTCTATTTGTATTGACCTAACCCAACTCTCCTCTGATCATGGCTAAAGAAATATCAACACCCTTGGATGTATACAATATTCTATAAGATAGTCGGATGTATACAGTATTCTATAAGATAGTCGGATTTATACAGTATTCTATAAGATAGTCGGGTGTATACAATATTCTATAAGATAGTTACGTCTGCTCAGTGAAAGGGATGAATACAAACATTAAACTTTCTTTACTATTAAGAAAATATTTTTGAGTTTCGCTTTTCTTTAAAAAAAATTACAATTTTATACAATTTAGAATGGAAAGTATCAAATGTGAGTACATATATATTAACATTTGTATTTTATAAAAAGATGTTTATCAATGTCAGAAAAACTATAAATAGCTAGCCTGGTGTCCAAAAAATTAAGAAATGGTGAGAAGTTTTTCTTTATTTTATTATTTAGCCTTTTTAAAAACTTTTTTTTAGCATCAAACTTTTTATCCGTTAATTGCTCAATTTTTTTTTAAATTAGTAGGTAGCAACTTTCATTTAGGGTCTTTGAATTTTTTTACTTTTTCGTGAAAATTCGCAAACATTCTTACTAGCACATATTGTGTACATAGCATGGGCGTAGCCAGGGGGGGGGGTTCTTGGGGTTCAAACCCCCCCCGAAATGAAATCTTCCCCCCGAAAGGGGGGGTCGGAATTTACTTACTGATTTTTTTTATTATATTTTGTTAACTTTAGACGAGATTTCAATACTAAGCCATCATTTTTCCCAGCGCAGCCAAGGGGTTTTGAGTTTAAAACCCCCTAACAGGGGGTTTTGCAGTTAAACTCCCCTCTTCTATAGAACAAAACAAAAAAAAAATGTAAACGACAATTTCAAAATTCCAATAGCATAGCTAAGGGGGGGGGGGAGTTTGATTTTAAAACCCCCTCCGAAATTTTCGATAAAACCCCTTCTTCAATGTAAGACTATCCATACATCAGTCACCTGCTTCTATGAGCGTAGCCAAGAGGGGTTTAGTGTTTAAGCCCCCCCCCCCAGCGGGGCTGGCCGTTAAAACCCCCCTCTTCAATATATTAAAAGCAAACTACACACTCAATATTCTATTAGCGCAGCCAAAGGGGTTTTAAGTTTTAAACCTCTTATAACAAAAATAATTACGCACTCAAAATACTATGAGCGTAGCCAAAGGGGGGGGGGGTTGAGTTAAGACCCCTCTAGAGCGGGGTTTAAAGCAAAAAAATACTTCTTCAATATAAGGAAAGGAAATTACACACTAAAAATGCTATGATCGTAGCCATTGGGGATTTGAGTTTAAACCCTCCTTCAGCGGGGTTTGAAGCTAAAAATTATCTCTTCAATTTGAAAAAAAAAAGTAAATTACACAATCAAAATTAAATGAGCGATGCCAAAAGGGGTTTTGACTTTAAAATCCCCTCCAGCGGTATTTGAAGCTAAAAAAAATACCTTTTCAATATAAATAAAAGCAAATTAAATGCTATGAGCGTTGCCAAAGGAATTTTTAAGTTTAAACCCCCTTTCCGCGGGATTCAATACTAAAAAAAAACTTTTCAATATAAAAAAGCAAATTACACACTCAAAATTCTATGAGCGTAGCCAACCCAATGGGGTTTAGAGTTTAAACCCCCTCCTCCAGAGAGTTTTTTTTTAAAGTTTAAACCGCCTACGGATGGTTTTTAAGTTTAAAATCCACTATCAAGAGCTTTGAGATTGAAAATACATTATTCTAAAGAAAACTAAATTCACCAGAATCTATGAGCGTAGCTATGAGGTTTTTAATTTGTTTAAAAAATGTAGCTCAACAAGATGGCTAAGACAGTTTTTAGGACTTAGTTATAGAGATCGGGTCTAAATCAAGGAAATCCTATGCCGAACTAGGAGTCGACCCCTTAGTAAGGTTGTGACAGAGCGTCGCATGGGGTTAGCGGGACATGTTCTCCGACAAAATAAATTACAGCCTAATAAAAGTTGCGATGACATCTAAGTACAACTTAGAGTCCTCAGAGCAGGTGGGAAGAGGCTTCAGAAATTGCCAGTCACAGATTTTTGTGGAAACATCTTGTCGTCAAATGTGTGGGAGGGTCTAAGTCAGTAAGAATAGCCCATAAGGTTTTTGAAATAAAACTTTTTAACAGCAAGATAATGCACAATAGATACCTCAGAATATGTATTTTGTTGGCATTCAATACCGGAAATAGTGCTTGGCGGCGGGAGTGCGCCCAAGGGGGAGAGTATACAATTTTTCCACTAACTCAAGGAAGAACATATTCTTGGGCATAATAAACACCTTCCGAAACAATGAAGCTAATAAAGATTAATTATGTACACACACACATATATATTTTTTTCGCGGGGGGGGGAGGGGCGGGGGGGGAAGAAAAAAATCCCCCCCAAAACCCCCTCCGAAAAAAAATCCTGGCTACGCCCATGGTACATAGACATATGTCTTTGTTAGTGTCCTGTACCAACTTTTATTACTACATTTCTCTTTTGAATTCTTTCTGACAGGATGAAAAAAATCAGGTACTGACGACAAATGTCTGGTTGGACCAGGTAGGTGAACAGACATAGAAAAGGGAATCTACACAACACGTATATTACATAATTATGGAGCCCATTGAAGTTGTATCGTCTGGGTTTTTTTTTAACCCACAAAAATGTTTTTGGGATGTATTCAGCCAAGGACTAATCAAGAAACGCACTCTATGTGTAGTGATTGTCATTAGGATAATTTTGTATGAACTAGATTTAAAAAGAGATTGTCTTATTTGTTTTCTTTCTTTGTTCCTTTGTTTTCTGAGTTTTTAAGTTATGAGCTGTTTTACAATGAGTGCATACAAAATGGAATTACGATACGTGTATTAAGGGTTAATTTAAGATGACTATATGAAATCACTCTGTAATATTTTGTTTTCAGCAATGGAAGGATCAGAAGTTACACTGGAACCCTGAAGATTTTAATGGACTTAAAGTGTTAAGAATTCCTTGTCGACATTTGTGGAAACCGGATATAGTTTTATACAACAGGTCAGTGTTAGGTTCATTGCATATTACATTGTTTGCGCTGATCTTAAAAGTAAACAATAGACGTATGTAGCTGTGAGACTCAAATAAGCGCGATACTTTCTTATAGCTTTCACTCTTTTCCATCTTTTTTTCGGTCTTTCCCTCAGCTTGTATTCTGGCGTATCTAGTGGTGTTTAGTTTCACTGTTAGTTGAGTGTCTAGCGTTGTTACATCGGGAGTTGATTTTGTGTGTGTCTCTATTGTGTAAAATTATATGGTGTGCTATTGCGTACTGCTATATGATGTGATACGTGCTATTATGCATCCTTATGTGGTGTGTTATGTGATGTGCTATTGTGTACTGTTAATGATGTGCTGTGTGCTATTGTGTATCCGTATTTTGTGTCCTCAGCTTCTGCCTAATATTATTGTTTTTAGGCAAATCAATTCACCAACATTATTTTCTGCTCTTGTTGAGGGCCCAGTTCTGACAATGAATGCCTGTTACACGACTAAATGGACAATTATGTTGCAAATTTTATTAAAAACAAAAAAAAAATTTACTGTCCTTTTAAAGTTTTTCACTACTGTATTGTGTTTTTTTTTTAATACATTTTTTCAATATTTTTAGAATCAGCTTCGTAAAAGTACTTCCTTAAGATATGCTATGGATAGATTACTGTCTGCAGGTCTTCGGTTCAATTTTAATGGTATACATTTCAATGCCATCAATTGAATCACATTGTCCATATTTGGGAAATATTTTTTATTTACAAAGTAGGCCTACGTATAAAATAGACTCTGGATAGTCTTGCTAAACCAAGATGTATATAATTAGGACATATACTTTGAAATAATTTTAACCTTTTTATTTATTCTACGTGGGAGAAAAAATACAAATCAGGAAATAATTTAGCCAATATTTTTAACCATGTTTTTCATTTCTTAAAATTCATTTACATTTTGTTAAAAAAAAAATTGTAATCTAAGAGCAGATAACTGCGGAAATAAACTTTCCAGAAGGGAAATGATTTTGATTAAAAGTTATTTCTGCTAATAGCGGTTACATGGAGAAATAATTAAAATGATTTTCAATTTTTTATACCATGTGCCACTTTTAGAAATAGGCCCCTAAAGACCTTTCATCTAGAACCACGTTTCTCAAACTGTAGGGCGCTATCCTCTCAAAGGGGGAGCGATGTCTTCACACAAAAAAGGAGGGGGGGGGGATCCGTCGATTTCCTATTTAAAGGGAAAAAAAAGTTGCGTTAGCATTTTAGTTATATATACGTGTTTGTTTGATAACAAAGTAAAATTACATTATTAACAAAATCGAAAAAGTTTTTAAAAATAAATATTCTAAGTAATAGAGGTCGTTTCAGTTTGTAATTAAGCCCTTGGAAAATGTAGAGCGTTCTCCCTTTAAATTTTCTGACCGTTCCCCTTTACTACTAGAAAAAAGCGTTGTAGACGCCAGGAGAACAAATTTTTGAAGGGGGGCTTACACCGCTCCTCCAGACCACCTTCTGGATCCTAAACAATGTGTAAATATTAATGTAAAATAAAACAAAAATAGTTTTTTTTCATTTTGTTTGTTACATTCTTAAAACTCTCCCAGACCTCCAGCTGGCTAAGGGGTGCGTTAAAAACATTTTGTCATTTAGTGGGGCGCTACCGGTAAAAATTTGAGAAACACTGGTCTAGAAGTTTCACCTAGATAATTAAACAAGAAATTGTATTAAGACATTTTTTTTTTAATAATTAGATCTACTACTTCGAGACAAACATTTTTAGCGACCGCCAAAAGGGGAATAGCCGCAATTATTTTTGTTTGTTTTGTATGTTTGTCCGTCCGTCCGTCCCGTTTAGATCGCAAAAACAAGAAGATAAGAAAAAAATTCGACATCATGATATTTTAGATTTTTCTTAATTTTTTTTTTTGTGAAACCGAACCGTTTATTTTTTTTTTACTTAAGCATGCAAGCATTTTCTTTTCATTAAAATACACCATCTTTTCAACTATTCACTATTAATAGTAGAAAACAGAAATACGGGAGACAAAAGTAATCAGAGAGACGATTGTATTGTTTCTTTCTATTTAGATGTTTATGTCAACAGTTTCAATTTAAAAATTGTGTCTTACTAAATTAAGTGTTTTCTGTTTCATAATCTACTTACATTTACAATATTTGGTTTATTTTTGTTTTAAAGGAAAATTATAGATTTACCTAGTATATAAGCTGAATATAATCTAAAATATCATTCAGTAAGCAGTTATACACGTTGAGCACTAATCGGTGTACGTTCGATTTTAATAAAGATATAACGAAAGTTGAGAGATTGGCTTTTAAGAGAATCAACAATTAGGTTCATTAGATTAAAATTATGTCGTCAGTCGATCGGCAACACTTTCGTTATATACACGTATTATAATAATAATAATAATAATTTTATTTATAAAGCGCTGTTAACAAACAAAATGTAGGCTCAAAGCGCTGTAAAAACACTACAAACACAAACATGAGACATGACAAACTAATCTAAAAAAGTTCTAAACAGATAGGTCTTGATGTTCTTCTTAAAAGTGGTGTAGCAAGTTGTCTGTCTGAGATCAATGGGGAGTGAGTTCCAAACCTTTGGTCCGTGAACTGAAAAAGCCCGCTGACCATAGCTTTTGAGGGAAAAACGTGGCACCACTAAAAGCGTTGAGTCCATTGAGCGTAGGGCTCTCTGGGGGACATATGGAGTAATCAGTTCGCTAAGGTACAAGGGCATCTGTAATGTCCACCTGACAAGTGCTTTGAAACTTTACAATGGGTGGCCAGAAGACTTCGCCGTTAGAGTGGACCATGGCCAGTGCCAGTATAGGGTTGTGGTTGTTGATATTTTCCATTTCAAAGCCTCAGATGGTAACCTCTATGAATAACGAGGGTGCCACTCAGATACTCTTGCTGAAAATATTGAAACCTGCCTTTTTACCTGCCAAAGTAGACAGCTTTTGGGGTCCAGATTCTGAGTTTGTGTTTTTACCCTATTTTCCGTTATTAATTAATTTAAAATTCTTTAGAGATTTTGATATACACTTACAGCTTAGGCCTACACTAACACATGAACCAAAATGGCCGACACGTACTTAGTGTAGAGATTTGCTTTTTTTTTTTTAATTTATTATTTCAGTGTTAATTGTCTGCTTTTCTTTTTTTTTCGTTCATAGGCCTTCATACTCCCCTCTTTCTTATTTCAGACTTAACGGCATACAGTGGCGTAGCTAGGGTGGGGGGAAGAGGGGGAGATTTGAAAATCCCCCCAGGCCCCCACTTGAAAGGGGCCCCAAAATGAGTGTTTTTTACATTCAAAATTAAATATAACGAAAAATGCAAGGCCCCCAAAGAGGTCAAGCCCCCCGGGCCCCCAAAGATGGAAAATTCCTAGCTACGCCACTGACTGCATAGCATATTTTTACAATCATAAAGATGCTATTTGTATATATTTATTTCAGTGTT
>JADKLZ010084120.1:0-20148 GCA_021533235.1 Biomphalaria straminea
AGAAGTTTTGGCATCCAGACTGCCGACAAAGCTTCTCCAGGAATTCCTTTTGGCTGACCGTATGATTTGTCGAGCCTTTGCTCTAGCTATCCTAAATAGCTTGAGGTTTTCCTGGGAAGGATTCTTTATGAATGCAGCCAGTCGTTTTTTCCTATCGCCAATAGCACTTTTACAAGCTGCATCAAACCATGGTTTGCTGGGCCGTTTTGGATTTGCGGAGGTTAGGGGGACAACTTTCCTGGCAATGTCGAGTAGCTTGGAAGCGAAGATATCAGCTGGGTTCTGCTCATCGAGGATACTTTCTGTGATATCCTCTGAGCATCTTTTTTGGAATTGCTCCCAATCGGCCTTGTTCAATTTCCACCGTTGAGGTCGTCCCATTGAGGGGAGATTGTTAGTAATGATGATTGGGAAGTGGTCACTTCCCCGTAGGTCATTACTAACTGACCATTTGAAGTCGTCCAGAAGTCCGGGGACGCATACGGTGAGGTCAATGCACGTGAGGGATCCAGTTCCTGGGTGCAAGTAGGTCGGTGATGCATCATTGAGTATGCATAAATCATGTTGGAGGAAGATATTCTCCAGCATACGACCTCTTGTGTCAGTACCGTTGGATCCCCACATTGTGTTATGAGCATTGAAATCCCCAAGGATAATATAAGGCCGAGGGAGCTGCCTCAACAGGTCCTCCATACTTGCTGGGTCCACTGGAGCGCCTGGTGGTAGATACAGGCTGCAGCAGGTGATAACCTTGTGTAAAGTTATCCTAGCTGCTACGGCCTGTAGTGTGGTCTGTAGTTCTACCCTCTCATGGGGGATGTTGTCCTTCACAAGGATACAGACTCCACCTGATGCTCTTTCTGCATCCTCAACATTCCTGCTGTAAGCAATGTAGCTTCGGAAACTGATGTTATCTTTCAGAAATGTTTCCTGTAAGCAGACAGCTACAGGAGCCTCAGAGTCCATCAGTAGCTGCATTTCTTCGTAATTGGCCTTGAGGCCTCTACAGTTCCACTGTACAATTCTGGAATCCATGGCTTATTCTAGATGACCTACTTGGAGCTATTAGGCTTCGGGAGGCCCCCGGAGGGGGTTCCCTTTATTCCTGTGACTTTTTTGGACTTCTGCTTGGTTGGAGAGGAGGACACCCCTCTCCTGGGAGGAGTCCTTCTCTCTGGAGAGGAGAGATCCCTCTGGTTAGAGCGGAGGCTACATCCTCCTCCCTCACCTCGGGCATCCTCTCCATTTTGAGTTCTCCCCTTAGGGAGTTTGTCAACCTCTGATTCAGTAGAGGTTGGGGTGTCTGACTGGGTTCTCTGAGGAGAACCTCTATCAGACATGGTGACTCCGGGTTCTCCCGGAGTGTTGGTTTGGACATGCTGTTCGGTCTCCATGCTCTCATCAGTGAGCACAGAGAACCTGTTTTGTAGCATGACCACGGGGCTTTCTGGTTTCTTTTGAGTGAAGTTCTTGGGCGGAGTTTTCTTCTGAGTTGGAGGAGGAGGAGGAGGGGGTGGAGTCAATGTGTCCGTCTGTGTGGCTATGGATCTTCCTGTCTTTGCCGCAGCCTGGGCGTACGTCTTTGTCAGGCCGAATTGGCCCTTGGGTAGGGCCGATACGGCTGATTTCGCCTGGCTGAAGGTGCATCCATTTCTAGCCTTGTACTCCTGCACGGCAACCTCCTGTTTCCACACAGGGCAGTCCTTGGAGTAGGCTGAGTGGCCAGCGTGACAGTTTGGGCATTTGAACTGGGCTGTGCAGCCCTTGTCCTCATGACCCTCTCCGGCACATCTAGCACACACAGTGTTCCTCTTGCAGACTGCCACGCCGTGTCCATAACCCTGGCACTTGAAGCACCTCATAGGGTTAGGAATGTAGGGCCTCACTGGAACTCGTAGGTATCCTGCCTTCACGTACTCTGGCGGTGTCCTAGTTCCGAATGTGAGGATAATAGTGGCGGTCTTGACCTCCTCACCATCCCTGCGCCTTGTAATGCGCCGGGCATGGGTGACTCCTTCAATACCCTCCACTATTTCCTTCTCGGAACATTCCAGCAGGTCCCTAGAGCTGATTACACCTCTGCTGGTGTTCAGACTCTTGTGTGGCATGACTTCCACTTGGAGCTCACAGAGTCTTCTGCATTTCAAAAGCCCATCAGAGTGTACCTTGCTATCTACTTCTACTAGTAGTTCCATTGTTCTGTGTAGCTTTGATACACCCTTGGGCTCTCCCACTACCAACTTGAGTTCCTTGTATATAAAGAAAGGGCTCAGTTTTGTCAGGCTTTTCCCCTCCTCTGTGCACCTGACCACCAGAAATGATGGCCAGGTAGGACAGCTTTTTGTGGCCTCCTCCTTCTTACCCTCAACACGACGTCTCTTGCCCAGACATAGGTCTGAGGCAAGTAATTTTTGTTTGTTTTTTATTTCCATGAAAAAGTTAAGTAGTTCGGCACCTGTGCTCCCCACCCGCCATCGAGTCCAACAAGGGGACGGGCCACTCGGATGTCCAGAATGAGCCCGCCTGGGCTACACAAGTGCTATACTCAGTCAGCTGCTGCATCGGACATGTGTCCGATGCAGTAGCTGGCTAATTGACCCTCTAGCCACCGCCCTCCAGCATAGGTCGAGGACCTATGCTGGTAGCTCGGCATGACCAGCCGGTTGACCCAGAGCGGGCCTTCTGGGCCTCAGGTCTAGGGGAACTCGGAGCCAAAGTATTGTGTTGCGGTGGTCCATCCTCAGATAGTCACCCACTCAAACACCAGGATCTCTTTATCCCCCCTTACCCGTCGCAGTCCACGGCAAACGGACTGGTCCAGGACATTGTGAGGTTTTAGAAGATAAGGAGACAGAGTGATGGTTAATGAAGGCAGACTGAGAGTAAGAGGAGGCAGACAAAATGATAGAAAAGAAGTAGGGCACTTTTGAGCTCCAAAAGTGCTAAGGAAAGAGGAGCGCAGTTTAACGTCATGTCTCAGGGACGCTTTGATAGATTTAACCTACAATCTAGAGACTAGGTCACTACTTACAATTAATTCAGTGCAAGAGTAATTTATATCATTTGAAACCACCAACCCCCACGCCAAAAAATATTGTGTACATTTTGAACACCCTTCGCTTAAAAAAAATAAATGCTCATTTATTTTTATCGTTATGGCGAAGATATAAGCCAGATAATTCATATTGTGCATCATCCATTTCTTTATAGTTTATACAGATTTAGTTTTTGTTACACTGGAAGACAACATTTATATCAAAGTGTGTTGGTACAGGTATAATCAGGTCACTTTGCTTACCTCAGTGGAAGAGTGAGTTAAGTGACAGGTTATGGGTATTTTTCTTAAGCCATTGATATATCAGCTAAACAATACGTAAAGATTATGCTTCTAAGGCAAAGGAATGTGCTATTAATTGCTGAAGTTGTTCCTTGCTATCTGTCACAGATGCTATTATAGATTTATTTATATTTAAAAGCTTGTATGTAAATTAGTATTAGAAAACCCTAACTGAGCCTCAAGAATTACACAAAAGGTCTAGTCCCTTAACAGAGCCGCAAGTTTAACTCAATGACGTCACAATGATTGTCGCAAGTCTATTGGTTGATTTGAAAATAAATATTCTTTTTAAAAGAGTTAGGTCAGCTGACATAGGACGCGCAAAAGACCAGTCTAAGTTTTGCTTTGGAAGCGATAGGTTCTGTCTCTAGTGTGTTCTATAATGATATTGAAGAAAGAGCCTTAGTATTATATTTTCATTTTTTGTATGCATCTTGTACATAAGCTGTACTTAAGTTGTATTTGAATAAAAGTTTCTAGTGTTTTATTTCTATGAGGAAGTTATTCAATTTAATTCCTAGATCGTCTGTATTCATAATTGTATCTAGTTCAAGTTAGACTCCCCGGCACCACAAGTATACTCTCCTATCGTACAACAACTTTGTTATTGCATCTCAAAGATAAAGTTAGACTCGCTCGTCATCCACTTCATCAGTACATTGTGACATCTGACACCTTGTCGATAGGAAAGGGCTTGTGACACTATCTAAACATGGAAATCAAGGTTAAATAACCCTACAGTACTCAAAATTTCCTATCTCAGCTTTAAAAAAAAAAATCTAACTGTACGGTTTAGAGACTTGGGCGGTCCGTAAAACAAATATTATGGCTGGGAAAACTTAAAAACCTAAATCCCGAAATTGGGAATTAGGTGGCTAGAAAAGATGACTACTACCCATTTAAGGGAAATAACTAGGAAAGAAGAAAAAGGACATGCCCAAGCAAACCTGGAAGAGGTCAGTCATCAATAGTAAAGCTTGTGGAAATGACTGAGATAACATGGGAACAGATGAAAAAAAGGTGTAAACTGAAAGAGACTTGAATAGAGGTGTCGAGCTAATTGCAGCAATATATATTACTGATTATGTTCCCCTGATTATGTATACATTATGTATACATTTGAGACCAAAAGAAAACCAGCAGCTGAGGACAGACGCAGATGGCAATAAGAAAATCTAAATCAACCACCTTAGCAGACAGTGGCCTGGATGTGACAAAGTATGTAGTTCATAGCTGGGGTCTGTGCAGCCACAGGAAATACTGCATACCTCACTTATCTTCGGACTCAAAGACAAGCCTCATTTATATTTCCCTGGGAGTTCACAGCATTGTCAAGTCTAGAATCTATCTATTTCTATAGAGAAATGGATGAGGATTTCATAGGTATTAGATCTGTTTTTTCTTAGACGTATCCATTACTTGGATTACTAAGCTATAAAAATTCAAAATAAAAATGTTGGTAATAACTTGTTTTAGCTAGGCAAAAAACAAGTTATTACCAACATCAGTAAAAAAAAGACAGATAATTTAGAAAGCATTTTTTTCCCACAGGCTGCACTTGGAAATTTATTACACTTTTGAATGAAATGAGAGAGGTTTTAAAGTTGTGTTATCGATTACTTTAGAAAATAGCCTAATTAATGCTTAATTGGGTTTTTTTTTTTTTTTAAATTAATTTTATATTTTTAAAATTTATTATAAAAAACACCCCATTTTTTTTGTTTTTAGCAATACAGGGTCCAGGAAAATAATAAAACATTAATTTTGCTAGATATCATGCTTGGCTATAATTCTACCAAATTTTATCGTGTCGTGTCATATCGAAAAGTTGAAAATACGGTTAGCTGTGACAGGTCACTTCATCCCCTGATATTTTCATCATTTTATCTAACAAATTGTATTTTTAAAAATCATTAAATGAGCAACATATAATGTATTAATTTTTTATTTAAATGACACAATTGTAACACGATAGATTAGAATAAAATTAAAATTAAATGCCATTAAAAACTATAAGAAAGTTTAAATGACACAATTGTAACACAATAGATTAGAATTAAATTAAAATTAGATAACATTAAAAACTAACAAATTTATATGCAATATGCAAGGCTAAAAATGACGCGCCCATTTTCAATAAAGAGCGATTGAAAAAAAAATAAAGTGAAAAATGGTCGTACTTCCACCACACCTTGGCCTTTGATGATAAGTTATCAGCGGCATGATCATAATTATTGTAATCGCACATCTATCTCTCAAAAGATTTCGACTACTTGTACCACACCTTGGCCTTTGATCCTTTCGCTATAGCTAAGTACAAATCCAGATTTACCTTATAATATAAGATTTCTCATTAAGAATACATAGCGGGAGAGGAAACACCATAAAAGCATTAGTAACATGTCATAAAATTTCAAAAAGCATTCTACATAATCATATTTATATATAAATATTTAATTTGGGATGAAGTGACAGGGGATGAAGTGACCGGGAACCACGGTTAGCATTGTTGGCCATGGGATTAACAGTTTTTGATAAATTTTGTAAAAGACTTAAAACCACTTCGGGACGTGTAAGTCCTAATATTCTGCAAATATTCAAATAGTTTTTGTGTACTAAACATATGTGCAAGAATTTTAAAGTGCATTAAAAAAAAAAATGTTTCAGACAATTTTGATCCCACTTTTTAAATTTGAAAAAATTTTCTCCACAACTCTCTGACATTTCTTTCTCAAGACCTGATAATTTATTTAGTTCCTTTAATTATCAATATTTACATTCTAAACACATTAAAAAATTTCATAATTATATGAATGATATTAAATGAAATAGCTTTGTGAGCTAGAAACTTACTACTATAATACTAGAATACTAGATTTACTATTAAATTTCTTATTTCATTAGTAGATTTATCGTCTATGGAACTCAATTTCAACTTTAGACTAGGGTCTTGTCGGCTGAGACCAGAGACAAGCTCTCCTCCTGACTTGTTCCATTTTAACAATCTTAGGTCAAGGTCAAAATGCCACCAAAAAAAAATCTTTAATCATTACTTTCTAACTGTTAAACATACAGTCATAATTTATACACCATAATTAAGAAATAAGAAAGTTCTGTTAAAATATTTTAATTATGTGTTAACGAAAACCTCCTGTTGTTTTTTTTTTCAAAGATAGAGTCTAAATTTTTTTTTATTTCACCTCTCTACTTGTTTGAATCATGCTAATGATTGTCTTAAATGACACATAGTAATGATTAAGTATTATTAGCTATGTGAAATCCCGCAAATTCTCGTGTCCTTACTTCCTACATAGGTCTTGGTTTGAAATCGATTATGCTCAGTATATGTAAAGATATCATTGCCTAAAGAAGTGAATCCGATTACTTTTGATGATGATGAACATTTTTGATTATGAAAATTTTTGGAAAAATTTAATATTTATATAAATATTTTGCATTGAAAGTATATACATTTTTATTTTTACTGATACTCATTATTGGTAAGTCGTCAAGTGTTGAAATTTTTCCTGCTAATAGTACATGTGTCTGGCTATATTCCTACCAATTTTCAGATCGATCTATTGCTAGCATCGTCCAAACTATAGAAAAAAAACAATATTGCACTGACCCCAATGGACTTTTCCAGTTTTTTTTTTTCATCTAGAAGATATCGTGAGTCAACAACAAGTGAAATTATAATCTTGTAGCAGATTCTATATTATTAGCTATATATTTAGATACGTTTTAAAGATTTTGTACCTTGCGATTTTTTTAAAAAAGCATTTGAAAAAAAATTGTTGCAGGCGATTTTGATCCCACTTTTTAAATATTTTGTTTTTTGTGCCATCACATTGCCGCCATTTTGTCCACATCTCTCTGACATTTCTTGTAGATCTTGACCCGATCATTTGTTTATTTCATCGATATTTGCATTTTAAACAACTAAAGTTCGTAAATATAAATTAAATTCGATTTGTGAGCTAGAAATTTACTACGAATGCTAGATCAACTATTAAATTTCTTATTTAATAAGTAGATTTTTTCCTCCATGAAACTCAATTCCAATTTTTTACTTTTTAAGCGGTGGGTCTTGTCAGTTCTCGCGAAAGCCCTCTTGTCTTCGTTTGTCTGTGACAACCAGTGTTAGTGCAAAACGACACAAAAAAAATCATAACTTTCTAACTGTTAAACATACAGTCATAATTTATACACCATTGGAAAGTTCTTTTCAAGTATTTTAACGATGTACTAACGAAAAATTGTTTTTTCAAAGATAATTTTTTTATTTCACCTCCCTAGTAATAGTAGTATCATTAATTAGCTATGTGAAATCCCGCAAATTCTCGTGTCCAAAAATACCGTAAAATCTTGAGAGGGGGGTTTCCTTACTTCTAACATAGGCCTTGGTTTGAAATCGATTATGCTCAGTATATGCAAAGATATCATTGCCTAAAGAAGTGAATCTGATTACTTTTGATGATGAAGAACATTTTTGTTTATGAAAATTTTTTGAAAAATAAAATATTTATATTAATATTTTGCATTGAAAGTATATACATTTTTATTTTTACTGATACTCATTATTGGTAAGTCGTCAAGTGTTGAAATTTTTCCTGCTAATAGTACATGTGTCTGGCTATATTCCTACCAATTTTCAGATCAATCTATTACTAGCATCGTCCAAACTAAAAAAAATAAATATTGCACTGACCCCAATGGACTTTTCCCGTTTTTATTTTTTTTCATAGAAGATATCGTGAGTCAACAAGAAGTGAAATTATAATCTTGTAACAGATATTATTAGCTATATATTTAGATATGTTTTAAAGATTTTGTACCTTGCGATTTTTTTTAAAACGCATTTGAGAAAAAATTGTTCAGGCGATTTTGATCCCACTTTTAAAATATTTTGTTTTTTTTGCCATCACATCGCCGCCATTTTATCCACGCCTCTCTAACATTACTTGTAGATCTAGACCCGATCATTTGTTTATTTCATGGATATTTGCATTTTAAACAACTAAAGTTCATAAATATAAATTAAATCCGATTTGTGAGCTAGAAATGTACTACGAATGCGAGATCAACTATAAAATTTCTTATTTAATAAGTAGATTTTTTCCTCCACGAAACTCAATTCCAATTTTTTACTTTTTAAGCGGTGGGTCACAGTGGGTGTGTCCAGTCAGTTCTCGCGAAAGCCCTCTTGTATTCGTTCGTCTGTGACAACCAGTGTTAGTGAAAAACGACACAAAAAAATTCATAACTTTCTAACTGTTAAACATACAGTCATAATTTATACACCATTGGAAAGTTCTTTTAAAGTATTTTAATGATGTACTAATGAAAAATTGTTTTTTCAAAGATAATTTTTTTATTTCACCTCCCTACATTAATCGTTTTAGTTACTCTACTATTAGGTACTTTGACAAACCTTTCTCTACTGACCTATAAACTGCTAACTAGCAGCTATATAGTTTTGAAACAGAATGGCTAGACTGCCAAACCCATGGTGCTAGTTGATTGATTGTTGTTTTTACATTTGCTTCATTTTTTAAAAACCCTTGTGCTAATCTTAAAGGAGGATTCCTAAGCTTTTGAATGATACCACATTGTCAATAAATAAAAATCGTGTTTATTTAGAAAATTTAAAGTTAAGTATAGGCAAGAATGATTTTACATTTAATATCATTTTAAAGCAAGGTAGCTAATTTTTTATTGAAGTTGGTCCTAGATTTATGCTTAAAGTTTTTTATTTCATCATTTTTTATTGAAATTTTGCCCCCCAAAATTAAAAAAAAACCGCCCCAACGCGTTTAAAATGATGCCAAATTAGGCTATTTTTCAAAATGGTTAAGTAGAATAATTATAATTACCATTCACAATCTATGACTATAGTATTAAAATCAATATTTATATTGAAGAGTAGTGTTAGAAATCTTTTTTTTCTATACTAAGGTACACAAAATATAAAAGGAAATCAGATTATTAGGTAAAATTGGGCCCATCCTGACGATGTTTAATGAAGTCACTCAATGATGCAGCGTCGTGTGGCGCCAGACATTAGTAATTCTCGTTGATAATATGAAGTATAAATGATTTGTGCATTGTTTAACAGCTTATCTTTCATTAACCTAGTGGAGAGAATGCTATCAAGGTGTTATTTTACATTATATTTTAAAATATTATAAGCTGGGGAAGTTTCTACCAAACGACATTCTAGAAAAAGGATCGAAGTCAATGTTCTAACAACTGAATTAGCTGTGAATCAATGTTAGCTGCATGTGAGGTGAAATGATCAAATTAAAAAACATACAATGGGGTAGATGTGTTCCAAATTTCAAGCTTCTATCTATTACGGTTATAAAGTTATGATGAGATAAAGACGAAAATTCATTTTTTCGATCACAGTTTTTTGGATATTTTCTATAGTCATAGTCCATTTTTCAACACATAAAACCGCATAACTTTGCTCCTATATAACATAGAAAGATAAATTTGGTATCATTGTAATCCTCTCAGCAAGCTCTACATAACTAGATAGTTTCTGTAGTTATATATTTATTTTGAATTTTTTATCAAAGTACCTACTACTATCTCAAGACTAGTCTAGACTTAGATTAGGGAGCTGACGTAACCAGGAAATGCGAAAGTAAAAAATTACCGATAAAGTTGAGATTGCGTGTTTGACTTTTTTTTACATAGGCCGCACTTGAAAATTTATTACATTTATGAATGAACCGTGAGAACTTTTAAACTTGTGTTATCGATTACTTTAGACAATGACCTATGTAATGTTGAAATGCAATTTGTTTTTGAAGTTATTTATTATTTTTATATTTATTATCAAAAATACCCCTTTTTTGTTTTTACCAATACAGAGTCCAGGAGAATGGTAGTTCTACCAAATTTTTTTCTAGGCTAGATATCATGCCTGGCTATAATTCTACCAAGTTTTATCGCGATATATTACCCGCATCATATCGAAAAGTGGAAAATACGGTTACCATTGTGGGCTATGGGATTTTTCAGTTTTTGATAAAGTTTGATAAAGAAATTTCGTTATCTGTAACAAATAAGCTTTAGGCCATGTAAGGCCTAATATTCTGCATATATTAAAATAGTTTTTGTGCACTAAAAATACTAGCATGTGTCTAAAAGTGAATTTGAAAAAAAATTGTTTCAGGCAATTTTGACCCCAATTTTTAAATATTTTGTTATTTTCTGACATCACATCGCCGCCATTTTGATCACGCCTCTCTGACATTTCTTGTAGATCTACACCCGATAATATGTTTATTTCATCAATATTTACATTTTAAACAAGTAAAGTTCATAAATATAAATTATATCCGATTTGTGAGCAAGAAATTTACTACTAATACTAGATCTGCAATTAAATTTCTTATTTAATAAGTAGATTTATCCTCTACGAAACTCAATTCCAACATTTTCAGTTGGGGGTGTGTCGCGAACTGAGCGGCTGGGCGAGGCGATGACGCGAGAGAGAGGCTCGTCTCTGTTTATCTGTGTCAACGCATGTTAGTTCAAAACGATACAAAAAAAATCATAACTTTCTAACTATTAAAGATACAGTCATAATTTATATATCATTGGAAAGTTCTTTTAAAGTATTTTAATGATATACTAACGAAAAATAGTTTTTTCCAAGATAAATATTTTATTTCACCTCCCTACTTAGATCTACATTCTTAGATCAGTCAGTAAAGACTTGGTCATACTAAGTGTAAGTGAGTTAATTTAGTACCAACTTAATGTAGCTTACATTTTACAAATTGAAATTAAACTTACAACCAAATGATCCAAAACTTGTGAAAACTCAATTCTCAGTACTCAGTCCAGTGTGAGTGTCGCCAGTGAGAATGATACACTCATACTCTGATACAGGTAACAGATAAGATAATAATAAATAATCTTCCACTTCACATTTGATAATTTTGTGGATAATAAATTATACAGACACAGAGCTAAGATAGACTAGATCTAGATAGCAATACACATTCTAGATCTAGACTCTAAATAACAAATTTGTCAACAGATAGAATCATAGCTTTACTCATCTAGGGAGTCAGTGTTGGTGATGAAAATAACTTCAAAGAAAATTAATGATGCTAACAAAATGGTATCTTAGACTTCGAGATGCGCATGCGTAACAGAATAACAATCACTGCACTGTCAAAAGGATTTGTCCGAAATCCCAAGAATGATACATTTAAAAACTCAAGATTACGAACAACTACAGGTGTCAGACCTATATAACAAACAACATTTCTTATCAAGAATAGATCTAGGCATTCCATGATCTAGGACTCTAGGTCCTAGGTAGGGCCTATTAGGTATAGATCTATTAAGTCTAGAGTCTAAGTCTAGATCTATAGATCTACCCATTAAAGACATAATAGAGTCAAAGAGAGCATAATATACAGAGAGAGAGAGAGAGTCATATAGGAGTGTAACTGTGTATTGCAGACCTAGCTATAACCTACGTGGTCTTAGACTCTTGTGCTATCAAAAACAAGGCATATAGCGGGTAATACTATCATGGGAGCCCTTATGGGAGTGCTGGAGGTACACTTGCACCCCCATGGATTCTGAGAATCTAAATTCTAGCCACTTTTTTTTTTTTTGCATCATCAGATCATTTAAAATCTAAGTAGCAAGTAGTGCTTCCACTGGTGACTAAATTACAGTTGTAGTAAACTTAGTCTATAGGCTTATCAGGCATTGATCACCGCGGGCACGTTACTTTGCCTCAATGTGGCGCTCGCGTGGAAACGGCTACAAGAGGAAGTGGCTAGGCTAAAAAGTAACAAACATGACTCACGTGGGGGTGCCCACGGGCGGACGAGAGTCTGCCCCTTGCACATGCGCAGTTAGCGGGGTTGAAAGAAACCCTGTCACGAATCCATACGCCGTTCCTCAAGGGAGCGTTACAATAATGGCGTATCCTGCACGGTCGTTAGTGTGGTATAACGAAGGAAAATGGCGGCGGCACCCGGTATTACCTGGCCTTCGGCCATGATTTATAGTCCATGCGTCCGGAGTGCCGGTGGTATTGGAAACAACAATGCCCTATAGGCATTGACTCGGGTCACTTCCAGACAGACCTGTTGTCAGCCAGGTTTTTTTTTTTACTGTTTGATATTTGTTCGTTCGGACGGATTCAGACAGGTTTGCTTCAAACTTAGAGCTCTTAAGACTATCCAGCGGCATTTATGACTGACCATTCACGTGCACCCCTTTGAATTCTGGGAAGTCAATTTTATCCAGTTTTTTACACATTCAAATAATTTTTTTTCTGCTAAGAAGCAACTTAACATGTAGGCCTATATAGTGCTTCCATTAAAATAAAGTTAATAAGGATAAGCTATTTTTGTAATAAACAAGTTAATCTGTAGTTAATGTCCGCCCATGTGCGCTTGCAATTCAATACTTTATAGCACGTTAGTCATAACGATTTGTTTTCATTAGCATATAATTAATAGTTATCATTATATTAAGTTATAAAGACTTATGATAAAGTATTTGGGGGGGGGGGGGGCTTGGAGAAAAAAACCTTGCCAGCTGTCTTTTGATTTGATATATGGGTTAAAGGTTATTTGAACAAGATTGAAGAGTGCAGTCATCTTGGTAAATGTATTTACGTTTTGCGGAGTTACGGTCAGTGTTAGCGCCCATTAAAATAAAATAGCAGGTTAAACACGTCCACCAGTGTGTGATAGAATAGATATAAAAAAATTTTCTTCCCATAACTCCCGAGTCAAAACGTTGATTTGTATCGACGGAGCACTGGCAGCAGCAAGAAATCAAAATATATCGAGCAGCATGTGCATGAATTAACTACGTTTTCTTGATATTTCGTTAATAAAATGCAAAAATCTCAGGCACTGAACAGACATGTTTGAGCGATGGATTAGTTGATGGCGATTGTACTCGATAAAATTCATTGGTTTTGCCATTGTTGTTTAGAGTGACAGACTGCCTGTGTCCAACTTCATTGTCAGCGAATGCATTAAGTAAATTTTTTCACGTAGACAAATTACTCGGCCAAGGCTACGATGGCTGCCCCGGTGATGGGTAGCATTTAAAACTGTGTTTAGGCAACGATTCGTGAAAAATATCCCATAGCAGACTTTGTCCGTTGCGAGTCCCACAGACTTATGCCTGAATTTGTTATTATAAACCTGAATGCCATTTTAGATATATGTAACGCGCTGTTGCCTGTTGGTGTCATCAAGAAGATTATCTATTTCTTCCGTAACAGTCCCAAGCGAGAGCGTTGATGCTAAATTGTCCACTTTTGTGTGAGACACAATGGACTGAGAAATACGAATTCATAATTCATTCGCACTTTAATTAAGTCACAAATTTGAGAAGATCTCTGACTGTTTGGCGTATTTTAAAATAACGGATGTATCACGTGTTTCTGATTTGTCTTTAATTTGTCAATTATTCATCTATTCATGAACCAGTTTCCGTGATGTTGCAGTCTGTCCATCTTAGCATACCTGGCCGCTTAACAGCTCATCAGCAGTCACGTTAATGACATAGATACTGTAGAATATTTGTAGTACACAAATAACAGCGGTGCTGCACTGACGCGCTAGTGTGCAAATGTACATATAATACTATTGTGTTACATCTCTCTTCTTTAATTTAGAAAATCTATTTTTCAGAATAACTAACAAACTAAACTAGTCAACTAAAAAGTCAATTCACAAATCAAGTCTCTTGGGTTTGTTAACTACTCTGCCTGAGCGTGTTACGTAAGGTTCATGAGGTCTAGAGGTGTTAGAAGAAGCAGTGTGTAGTGGCGGCTCAATATCTAGCGTAGTTTGTAATCTTGGACTCTCTAGATGTTGTGGCTCCAGTTGTTCTGACATGTCATCTGGAAAGTCATAATTATTGTCATATCTATTTGCTTTCTTAGAAGACTTTCGGATATGTTTTCTGTTTCTTCTGTAGACGTGATTTCCACTTTTGACATTATATGATCTAAGCTTAGAATGCTTCGAAACTATTGTTCCTGGTTTCCACTTTGAATTAAGTTGCATTCTGACTGCCGTTCCGTCTTGTAGTGGATTATGACTCTTAACACCTTTCCTCTTGTCATAATAATGTTTCTGAGACTGTTTCTCTGAGTCAAAGTGTTTCTTCACCACCTTAAGATCTGGTGTCTTAGGTGTGAGTATTTCCTCGCTCGATGGTAACAGATTTCTTGGTCGGCGTCCCATGAGTAATTGTGCTGGCGACAAATCAATATTGGTCAGTGGAGTAGTTCTGTAGTCTAATAGCGACAGAAATTTGTCTTCGCTTTTCTTCCACAGTTTCTTCACTGTCTGAATAGCTCTTTCAGCCTCGCCATTTGAACTCTGAAAATGAGGACTCGACATTTCATGCTCTATTCCGTATGACTTACAGAAATTCAGGAATTCCCTAGAAGTGAACTGTGGCCCGCTGTCTGATCTTAGTCTTCTAGGTATTCCATGGCATGCGAATATACTCTTCATTGCTTCGATGACATCTGATGTAGTTTCATGTGACAGTTCTTTGACATCAATAAACTTTGAAAAGTAGTCAACTAGAAGAACATACTTTTCCCCCTCAAAGTTAAACAGATCACATCCAACCATGCTGTATGGAAGGTCTGGTGTAATCTTTCGACTCAGGACCGGACACAACAGAATGCGACAACACATGTACCGGAAGCTCAAAATTGGAACCAGTGATATCTGCCCATGTGGAGTGTCATCAGAGAATGCCGACCATGTCCTCCAAGACTGCGCTCTGTACCAAGAGGCCCGTCTAAGACACTGGCCGCAAAACACCCCAATAGAAAGAAAACTATATGGAGAGCTCCCTGACTTGGAAACCACTGCGCAGTTCATCTCAGATATTGGTGTAGTGATCTGAACCCTCCAACATAACAATGAGAACGAAGAAGAAGAAGAAGATTCAGCGTGTATTTACGTAAGCTTGGAGGCATGACAATTCTCAGACCTTTGTATATGATACCATCTGAAGTTGATAACTGGTCTCTTGAATCCCAGTATGGCCTGACTTCAATTGGAGTCTCGCTTCTTGTGTCTGGCCAACCAATCATTATTACTTCCCGAAGCATTGAAAGTTCCTTGCTTGTACATTCTTGAATTTCACTGTATTTCGTATCACTTACAGAGATCATATGCACTGAATCATCTGTAAATTCACAAGCCTGTATATCATTTGGTAGATGTGCACGAGAAAGTGTATCGGAGATAAACATTTCTTTGCCTTTCCTGTAACAGACTTTCAGATCATACCACTGCAGTCTCATTAGCATCTTCTGTATTCTCATTGGTGCTGACAATAACGGTTTCTTGAAGATTTGCTCCAGAGGTTTGTGATCATTATAGACTGTTACTTCCTTACCAAATATGTAGCAGTGAAATTTGCTTGTACTATATACAATTGAGAGCATTTCCTTCTCAATTTGGGCATATCTTGTCTCTGTATCTGTGAGAGCTCTTGATGCGTATGCAATTATACGACCTTCCTGGAGTAATACTGCTCCCAGTCCGTCTTTACTTGCATCACATTCTATCTCTACGTTCTTCTTGTTGACATCATAATATGCCAAAACTGGAGGGTTTGTACAAAGATGTTTCAACTCTTCAAAACTCTTGTTTTGTTCATGATTCCATTGAAATTCTACATCATCTTTTAGCAGCTTTCTTAATGGAGCATCTCCTTGACTTAGATTAGGAATAAATTTTGCTAGGTACTGAATTAAACCTAGAAATCTTCTGATTCCATCTTTGTCTTGAGGAGCTGGCATGTCAATAATTGCCTTTATCTTTGCTGGATCTGGTTCTAAACCTTTCTCTGACAAGATATGGCCCATATAAGGTACTCTGTTTTGCCTTATCTTGCACTTGTCATAGTTCAGCTTTAGATTGAACTCCGCTGCTCTTTGCATAACTTGTTTCAATATGTGATCATGATGCTCAACATCTCTACCAGCTACTAGAATGTCGTCTATGATGACATATGCTCCTTCAATACCTTGAAGCATTTCGACCATAATTCTTTGGTAAATTTCTGGCGCTGATTTGATTCCAAAAGGTAATCGTAACCATCTATACCTTCCCAGATGTGTGTTGAAAGTAGTGAGAAAAGAAGATTATCTTTCAAGCTTTATTTGCATAAATCCTGACTTGGCATCGAGAACTGAGAATATCTTCGAATCTGGAATGTTAGTGATCACATCTTCCAATAGTTTTCATCGGGTGATGTTCCCGTCTGATTGCTTTATTGAGATCTTTTGGATCAATACATATTCTCACTTTGTCATTCCTGAACGAAACAACCATGGAGCTAACCCATTCAGTAGGTTCATGTACTGGAGTAATGAATCCATCAGCCTGCATTTCTTTAAGTTTCTCTTCAACTTTCTGGCGTAACGATGCTGCTAAGCGACGTGGTGGATGGATAACTCCCTTAGCATTTTCTTCTAACTGAATCTTGTATTCTCCTGGCAGTGTTCCAGTTGTTTTCAGCATTTCAGGAAACTCTCCTTGTAACTCGTCTTCTGCCTTGGATTATATGCTGTCTATCCGTTGTAGTAGTCCTAAACATTCTGCAGTGTCACCACTCAAAATGTTCTCTTGATTAAGGTCTACAACCTCAAACGTTGCTTTCACCTCTTGTGTATTATTCTTCAAAGGTAGCACCACTGCTCCTAAAGTCTTAATAACATGATTAGTATAAGACGTGAGTGACTTTGATGAGTAAGCAAGTTTTAATTTGTCTTTGAGCTTTTCAAACTCTGACTTGACAAGAATGTTACACCTTGCTCCAATGTCGATTCGGAAAACCAATGTCTTTCCATGTACGACCAGTTTTACAGTCCACTTGTCTTCAATGACATTGATGTTCTCAACTTTACCCTTCTTAGACTGGCTACTTGCAGTGCTAATAGGTACAATATTTTCATCACTGTGGCTGTCTTCATCTTCTACTAGATTAACGATGCGTCTTTTTCTGCACATTTGATACCAGTGGTTTTTCTTCTTGCAGAAATTGCATGTGGTTTCTATTGCTGGACATTTTCCCTTTTCATGGTTCTTGCCGCATTTACTACATAGCCTTTCTGAGTTGTCTTTAGACTATTGCTTGAGTACATTGTGTGACTGTCTCTTGATTGCTAGAACTTCTTGGCCCCTAAACATTTTCACTTGGCTTTGCGACATCTCATATTGTTGTCCTATTTCTATAGCCTTGCTAAGGATCAACTTCTGTCCCTGATCAAGTAGTCTTAATTTACCTTTTCGTGTATGACTCCACTAATGATTAAATCAATTAGCATATCATCTGGGTTGTCATACTCACAATCCATAATGAGAAGCTTTAGGTCTTTAACAAAGTTATCAAAACTTTCTCCTGCTTTCTCTGATGTGCTCTAAATCTAGACACTCTTTTATTTTGTCTTGGCCTTATGAAGTCTTCTATTTTCTTTAATAGCAATTGCGGATCTCCCTCTTCACTATCAGTAATATTTAGAGTTTTGTAAACTTCACGGCCTTGTTGACCTATCCACATTCCCAGCCATCCGGCTTTTTGTTTACTATCGGCACCAGCTAACGGTCCTTTGAAACAAAAGCTCACCTCAAAATAAAAAGAAGCCATTATTAGATTAATAAAAACCTTTGTCTGGACAGCTTTTTAAGTTTACATCTGACACCATGTAGAATATTTGTAGTACACAAATAACAAAATAGTGTTTAAGAGGGAAGACATATTAGGAACTCCATTTATTACGTAAACACCAGCGGTGCTGCACTGACGCGCTAGTGTGCAAATGTACATATAATACTATTATGTTACAGACAGTAGCGGTCTTAGGGGGTGGCAACTGGGGCAACCGCCCCAGGCCCCGCGCCTGAGGGGGGCCCCGCGCCTGAGGGGGGCCCCGCGCTGGGAGATTTTATTGTCACCAACTTCGAAAACTAAATGAGTGGTCATAAACAAGGACTTGTTACTCAATATTTTCCTAGTATACCAAATATACCAATTGCTATTTAAGATTACATTCTTGATTTCGAAATACCGTTTTGTTTCGGTAAAGACAGCCTAGTCTTAGAGGCTATCATCGTTTAACATTCACTATAAAAACACATAAGTAGAAGCAACCATTCCTAATCGTTTCGATGTCTAATCGGATTTCATTTGGAAAATGCGTAGTGATAAAGTTTGAACTACTATTTGCATTATGAAAAATTGTATATGAAAAATACATTTGTAGTAACAATAATGGAACTTTTGACCAATTGATTATTTAATGAAAATAATCAGTGCTTTTTTAACCGTCACGTCGTACGGCGTACTTCACTTTTTTCAATGTGGGGAAAAAATATTAATTTTCTTGAATTTTAGCGTTTATTATTAATTTATTAATAGTTAAAAAATTAGGCAAATCATTTATTTTTTTTTTTGTAAAAAAGCACTGAAAATAACTAAACAATTGTACGGTGTATTCTCGACTGTCGCTGATGATACGTTCTAAGACCTCACGCAAAGGTCAGTAAGCAGTAAGCTGTTTAATTTCATAAACGTATAATATTTTTCGGATATAAACAGTATCACCAGTTGGTGTGCTTATACAGTTATTTAGGCAAATCAGCTTCCATCATGACATATTAAGTTTTCTTTTTCCAATTGACTACTGTGTGAACGTGTTGAAAAAAACAAAACCAAAAAAAAAAAAAAAAAAAAACAAAAAAACAAAACGCAGGAGTATTTTTAGCGGTCCCAGAAAGGGGAAAAGACGCTATTAGTTTTGTGTGGAATGTCTGTCCGTCCATCCGTTGCGTTTAGATCTCGTAAACTAGAAAAGTTAGTGAAAATCCGACATCATAATATTTAAGACCATTCAAAGTTCTGATGCAACGGCTCCTTTTTTTTTTATCTAAAACCGAAAAATCTAATTATTAAATCACATATGCAAGCAGTTTCTTTCAGAAAAATACATCACTTTTACAACTATCCATTTTTAATGTTAACAAACACCGAAAGCTCTGTAATATAAGAGAAAATTGTTTACCCTTTTTAAACAGGTTTATATGAAAACGTTTTTTTTTTCATTTTTTTTTTACATTAGTATTGCTAAGTTAAGTAAGTTTTGTTATACTACCTACTAAATTACACATAAAAAATCTATTTAGTATGCATATAAGTTGGACATAATTTAAAAGAACATCAAATAAGTAGTTTTTCATATCACGTGTCATAATGTGGTAGAGTGATTAATAAACTTCACTGGTCCACTACACAAGATCTGTCAACCTTCTTTCTCCATTCTACTGTCATTTATTTGTCATAGAATTTCATTCTGATGTTCTTTCTGAAAATATTGAAACCTTCTTTTTTACCTGTCTGGGTGGACCACTTCAGGGGCAGATTTTGAGTTTGTGTTTCCACACAAACTGTCCTTGTAACCTTGTTTTTATAAATTATTAAAAAAAAAAAAACGTGATACAGCCTTTCCGAAAAAGTCGGGTCTTCGAAAGTGAATGTACCACTGTAACGCCTATAGAACACTTTATTCTTAAAGAACATCCTATTGGCTTCACTTAGCAGAGTGAGAGAGGCGACATACTATTAGTATTTTTATTTTCATCTATTGATGCAGAACAATTAAAATACAGTATATAATGTACTTCAGCGGCCAATAGTAAACCAGCAGTACCCTATGTTTTGTTACAAAAATAAGGCCCACAACTTTGAGGTGAACATACTGTATTGTTATTGTT
>JADKLZ010084135.1:0-10840 GCA_021533235.1 Biomphalaria straminea
AGGAGTTTGTTTTGCTAATTGATGTCCCTTGGTCTGAAGCAGCATTACCATAGTGAACAAAAAAAATGCTGTCAAAAATTGTGTCTCTATTTTGATCTACAGAGACATCTATGAGCTAGGAATTTCTTATCTGAAATTACAAAATCTAAACATTTTAAATTTTTATTATATGTTGTAAATTGTAATTGGAGAGATCATTATCTTTATGTATACAAGTTTGCCCCTTTATGTTGGATTTATTTTGTTTAGAAATTGTCAGTTGATACTCTGCATGATAAAGTTTTGTTTGAATTGATCTGAAGGTACCACCACTCTCCATTGAAAAAGATCCAAAAGGAATATATTAGGCATATTTGTATGGCCACTAGTTAACAGGAGTTTTATATTTGGCATATTTGTAAGGCCATTAGTTAACAGAAATATTATGTTGGGTATATTTGTATGGCCAATAGTTAATATAAGTGTTATATTGTGGCTATTTGTATGGCCACTAGTTAACAGGAGTGTTATATTGGGGATATTTATATGGCCACTAGTTAACAGGAGTGTTATATTGGGGATATTTGTATGGCCACTAGTTAACAGGAGTGTTATATTGGGGATATTTGTATGGCCACTAGTTAACAGGAGTGTTATATTGGAGATATTTGTATGATCACTAGTTAACAGGAATGTTATATTTGGGATATTTGTAATCCCATTAGTTAACATAAGTGTTATGGTCAATCAGTTATATTGTTTTTGATGTTGAGGCCCAGAGTCAAAGTTTCATCTTCTTATCAAAGATATGGTTGTTTGTATTTGTTTGTTCTTGAGTTCAGAATTTAAATCTGTCATTTGAATGTGCTTCTAGGTGAGGTTGACCTGGGCTTTGAGATCTTGGACAATCTGCGGAAAGTTCCTCGCTTCTCAACAGTTGCATTATTCATGAGCAGCAAGGAAAAGAAAGGTAAGTCTGTCTGAGTACACATTGAACAGGTTTGTCTTGACATTAGTCACTAAGTTGTAAAAAAAACATGTCAGGACAAATTCAGCATTTTTACATTAAGATTTGTTTTTAACAGCTTAATTTTATTAGCATTTCAGTAATCTCCCTTTCAACATTCTAATTTAGAGGGGAAAAAATATAAAAAATGCCTTTTTCATCAAAACGTAATATTAATTCCAATAAAGTCTGATGTACTTTTGTGACAAAGTTGTTCTTAGAAGTTCATTGAGACAGACCTTCCAGTCAACATATCTGTGTATCTTGAATTTTCAATTGACACATTATTTTCAAGGATTAAATTTTTTGTTTCTATAAATCTTAACTCTTTCTCTCCGTAATTATTTACCACATTCTGATGGAATTAACGTTGGTATCGTCAGTTAGGAGAGAAAGAGTTAAGTCAGATTATAACTGTATTTGAGTAATCCATCTCATTGGTTAGGTTTCAAAATTAATTGCATGTTAAATACATGATCTACGATCAAATATTTTTATCATAATTTTATCAGTTGTGATCATGGGTGAAGAACTAGTTTTCAGTCATTTTTGTGTTGAAATCTAAAAAGTTGATGCTATTCCTTCACAAAAACTTAGTCTTAACTTGTCTAACCATTGCAATTGAGACAAAGTATTTGCAGAGATATCAGTAGAGCCATTGATTTCTTAAACCTAGATATATATTATATTGGTAGATATTGACTTTTAGTATGTCTTTATCTTGTCCTTCCATTGAAGAATGCAAACAAAAAAAGTTCTGGCCAAATCTGTATAGCTGGAGCATAATACTTTGGACTGTTCCTTAGGAAATAACAAATATTTTGAAATAACATGTATCTACCATTTCAATATGGCACAACTAGAATAGATACTACCAACAGTTACAAAAAATATTTAAGGTGAGGATTATGCTGTGGAAAGGTGTTCTGACTGTTTCATGGAAGAAACAATGATGGCTACTAGAATTTACTTGCCAAAAGGGTGTAAAGTTTCAGTCCTTGTGATTTATGAGGCAGATGATGTAAAGGTCATCTGTTTCTGTGGTCCACAGTTAACGAGGGTGCCATATGGCCAGAACAATGAACAACCGCTTTTACTTTTCGCCATCTAATATCAGGTACCCATTAGAGGTGGTTGGACTCAGGGGCGCCCTAAAGATCACGAAATGAAAAATCTCACTCTTCACCAGGATTTGAACCCGGGACTCCTGCTTGGAAGCTAAGATCTTTACCACTCAGCCAAAAGTGTGTATGTGTGTGTGTGTGTGTGTGGGGGGTGTCAGTAAATTATAATTCAGGCTGTATCATTGAAATATTCTCTTTCCTTTCTAATATTGTATAACATTGTGATATTGATGTCTTTCCAGAAGTGTCCACAGTCCTGGATGTATTATCTAGGTCAGTGTCCAGCCTGTACACACCAGCTGACATAGTGAGACTAAAGAAAGAGTACTCTGTCAAATAGAGCTCACTTGTTAGATAACACTTACATATATACATACATATACATATATATAAATATTTACATCATCTTGTGTCTTCTTGTTGCCTGCTTTTAGTTGCCTTCAATTCTATCTTGATATTTTATTGGATCAAATATTGCATAGATTATTTAGTAGCCTATTTGAATGTTTGAAATAAATTTGAATGAGAAAAACTTATCACAGAGTTGCTTATTTGAAATGTGTCCTCTTTATAATTTACAACCTAACAAATTTAAGACAAATCTACACATTTATCTATATGTCAGTGTAGCTAGGAATATTCCATCATTTGGGCCCTGCGGGGCCCTGCATTTTGCATATTTAATGTAAAAAAAAACAACACTAATTTCGTCAAGAGTCCCCCCTCACTAGCTAGGATGAGTGGCGGTCACCCTTTTTTTTACACATTTTTTTTACACAAATGTTTATAACATATATTCAGTAACATTTTTTAAAATCATAACTTGCTGGAACATGCAAGGACGCTCATCTCAAAAACCGCTCTAACGATTTTCCTAAAAATGTAACTGTTGATATAGCTGAAAAAGAGAATTACTAGCTCCTTGGCCCGCTGGCCCACAAGGCATTCGGTCATTTCTGAATATTTTGTATTAATTATTGATTCAAGAATTGAGTAAATTAATCTTCATTGTTGGGCATTATCTTCTACGTCTAAATACTTTTACATTCAAATCATTGGACAATTATAAAGTGTACTAGATCTATACCAGGATTCTTTCTGTGGAAGAAGGGAGAGAGGAGTAAAAAATGTTTATGTAATCTAAGATTGGTGATTTTTCAAAGAAATGGAGCTATACAGGTTGAGAAGACTTAGACTGAAATGACCTGGGAGTATACTTAGAACAGTCAATTCTGATTAATCCAAACACTTTGGGACATTTTGTTCCTATAGCAGGCACACGAATAGAACAAAAACAAACTAGAAGTACGAGTTGTATACTAAACTACAGACCAGATCATACCACTAGCCGCGTGATTAGCTTTAACATTCTTAACCTCCTAAACGCATTCTACCATCATCTATTCATTCTTCATCCTATTCAAAAAATGTTAGGTCAAATTAAATACAATCAAAGAACTAAAGAGTCCAGGCCCAATAGTGAAGTGTGACGGACATTCGAGGCAACTTGAATATATATTTAGTAGGCGTATCGTAATATTGCCTGTATGTTAAGCGACACATAGTCAGTCTATTTAAGCATAAGACGAACATGGTTAGACGCTCTCTAAATATTCGACTGTTTTGCCGAGCGCAAAATGTCTAATTTTTAAGAACCTTTGGAATAATGTTTTTACTCGAAAAGTATTCTAATATGAATTTGTAGGCCCTAATTACATGCAATAAAACCGATTTGTTCCTTAAAAAGAAAAGATAATCCACATATTGGGAAAAAAAAAATGATTTCAATTAAGGAATTGAGGGTCGACACCGAAAAACAAAATTCTTCGAAAAATCGTCCCTACTCCCCCCTTCTGGATCTTCTAGTGGATCATACCCAAGATCGATGTGCTTCTATTGATCAGAGACTTCAATGACAGTGTTGGCAATCTTAATAATGAAAACATTTATGGGTGAAGCGGGAATTGAAGAAATTACGGACAATGAGGACAAATTGGTGTAGGCTTTTGTGACCTTGGCTTCGCAGGTATCTCCTAACAACTGTACAGGGACATCAATAAACATGAACTTCAGTCAAAACCAAGATAATATTGATCATGAGCAAGTGGAAACATTTAAACATAGAAGTTAGAATGTAAAGACATTGACTAGATCTATACAAAGAAAAAAACAAAAATAGGTTGTAGAAACAGGCACATATAGATCTATAATTCTATATGTTACTTCAAAGTAAAATTAAAGGAAACAAAAGCAAAGTTATATATAAGTTAAACAACCCAGTAATAAAAGCCAACTTTTATTGTACTGTAGATAAAATGAAGAACCCAGAAACAAAGCAATAATTTTTATTTTAACAAATTGTCTGCAGGTATTACACGATGGAGAATATATCGCAATGACTCAGAATTTGGGAGATTACATCCGGCTAGAGAAATGTTTCAACAAAAGTGAAAGACGTAAGAGAAACTATCACACCCAGTTGATCAAACACATCAAACCCAGATGATTATTCACATGAAAATATGATCAAGTACATTTAACCCAGATAATCAAGCATATCAAACCCAGAATGAAAATACAAATTAAAATTGAAAAGGCTTCAGAAGATGGAAGTATCAAGTGAAGGAATATCTCAGAAACAACGAGACTAAGTAGAAATCCCAAACGATTAGATAACAGGGTCAACGATTTACTACTTTTAAAAGGTACATAAATTACAACTTTTTGGAGGTACTACTCGCCGCCGGAATACTGGTGCAATAAATTCAATATATCCAAGCTATGATAAAAATATTTGATCGTAGATCATGTATTTAACATGCAATTGCGTCTTGGAAAATGCTTAATTGACCACAGGGACCAAAGTCTTAATCTACAACGCCTGTGTTGTGAGCACTCTCCTTTATGGCAGTGAAAGCTGGTCAACATACATGTACCAAGAGCACAGATTGAATAGTTTCCACTTGCGCTGCGTGAGACGCATAATGGGCATATGGGACCGTGTCTCCAATCAGGAAGTTTTGAGATTGGCCAATATGAACAGCATGTATGCTCTCCTGACACAAAGAAGACTACGCTGGCTCGGACATGTCATCCTCATGCCAGATGGTAGAATCCCGAAAGATATCTTATATGCTGAACTTGTGGAAGGAGTCAGACCCACAAGACTAACATATAGAGATGTTTGCAAGCGACACATGAGAGCCATAGGCATCAACGAAAGTAGTTGGGAAAACATAGCCAAAAAACCGGAGTGCATGGTGACAGACTGTTCGTGCTGGGACAACCCTCGCTGAGAACAAAAGAATTGAGGCGGCCTTAACAAAGTGGGAAAAAAAGAAAGCTGCTCTGTCCGCTAGCCCTGAATCTGATGCATACACATGCATGAATTGTGGCAAAGTTGCAGCTCTAGAATAGGCTTGATTTGCCACACCAGATTCTGCCCAGTCTCAAGACTAAAACAAAAGCAGTGACTCATCTGGGCGCATCCATCGCCCTTCGAGACAATAAGAGCCATATATATAAATTCAATATTGCGTTTCGTTCGACTAGGCCGAGAACGTATAAGTACTCTAGAAGGACAACATTTTATGTTTCATTGATAGAGGAAAATAAAAAAATCAAAATTAATCAGTTTTTTTGAAGTAGTGACTGGATTAGCCTACTATGTGTCCGGGTACTTGGGCTGCTTTCACTGTTTTCCTAGAGCTGTTGTAGAAATATTTGATTGTCCAGATTATTACCACCCAACAAGGCTATTGGATTAAAAACCTCGATGTTGTCTTAGTAGTATATTAGATGGCACCCCTCACCAAGATTTGCCTTGTTACCTATGTTTCCTATCTTCGGATTACATCATAATGACCAAGCAGTAGGTGGACTGAATCTATAGCCATTGGATGCATATCTATTTTCGCACATATTTACATATATACAGTCGGATAGATTTTTTTCTTTTTCATCTTAAAAATTTGTTTACATTCTAACATTTTAGACATTCTAAGAAAAAAAAAAAGTAAATTTATACCAATGCAAATCATCTGAAGTGGTTGACCTGACTTTCAGGAAACGATAGGCCCTACATCTTAAGTAAATAAGTTCATTGACCGGAAGTTATTTTAGATTTGGAGAGGTTTAATACATATGACATGAAAAGGAGAAAACAACTCTAACAGGATGCATTCAATTGAAATCAAGTTTTTTTACAGCGGATTAAATTAAATACTGTCTGGAGGCAGGAATGTTTTTCTCTTTTCAATATTTGTAGTGGCAGTGAAACTTTGTCCTATTTCGCCAATTATCTTCCGGCAGTTAGGCCTACCATGATTGTCCGTGACCTGGCAGACGTGACAGAAGAATGGAATGTGCTAGTACTATCGTCATCCTGATAGATGTTTGTGATTTTCAACATCACTCTCCATGCACACACACACGCGCGCGCACACACACACACATGTAATTTTCAATTATTGACTCATGAAATGAATTTTGATGACTACAAATCATTAACTCCTTAAAGTTTTAAGCATATCTATGAACAGATTTAAACTTTCGTAGAAATATTTTGTTAAATGCACATCGAAAACTTGGGTTGAAAATGGTGTAAATAATTGGGTTGATGAGACTGTTGAAGTAGCCCAGCCACAAGGACAAACTGACCACGTAGGAGGGGATGCTACACATATTGCCACATAAAGGGTTCAACACTGCTAGGATGAAGAAGGGTAGCCAGCAGACAACGAAGGCCCCTGTAATAATTCCCAGCACTCTGGCAGCCTTCCTCTCTCTTCTCATCTCCATCTTTTCCCTCCTGTACCTCTCTTTGTCCCCTCTCCGGACACGTTTGCTGACGTTGTTGTTGGAGAGTACATTGGATCGCGTCACACTCAAGTTGACCATGTTGGCCGGAACTGTGAGTGTAGTGTGGACCACTCGAGTCAGGTTAGCTTCGTAGTCGGACACCGGCTGTCCAGTTTCGGGCTCATCTAAAGGCGACTCCATGTCCAGCCGTGTGACGTCATTAGCATTGGTGCTTACACCGTCTTGACTGACGTCACTGCCAGACGAATTTCTGGCGGTTAACCTCTGAGATGTTTCCATGGTGACGATGGGCAGAGGAACGTGATACTTCGTCGTCCGCCCAACAAATCTTTTTTTACGAATACGATACCTCGCAGCTCTGTAGATTTTAAAATTAATAATTAACATTAGAACCAGCGGGCAATAGAATGCACCCAGCGTGGAGAATATCGTGTAACCATAGTCTTGAGATATTAGACACTGACCCGAAAAGTCGGGCCCGTCTGTGTTGTGTCGCCAACCAAACAATGGAGGGATCGATATGCATATCGATACCATCCATACCACAGCCACCATAAACAGAATTTGTTTCGCACTTCTGCTGCGGATATAATCGATATTGGACACTGCCCAGTAACGGTCGAAGGCGATTGCCACAAGGTGGAGGATGGAGGCCGTGCAACAGAGAACGTCCATGGAGACCCACATGTCACAGAGGGCCGCGCCCAGAAACCATTTGACGCTGACTTCGTTGATTAGGCTGACCGGCATGACCAGCACGGCCACCAGCAGATCGGTAGTGGCTAGGGAGAGGATGAGGTAATTGGAGACTCCATGAAGGGACCGCTCCACGAGGATAGCTGTGATGACGAAGATATTCCCTAAGATGATAGCTAGTATCATGCCGCCCAAGAGAAGGCAAATGATGACCATCACAGGCTCCCCATATTTTGGTATGTGGTGTAGATCAACATGGCTGGACATGGAGATGTCCCAACTGTTGTTGGCTTGACCATTGGGCCTGTACACTGATATATTAGCCAAAGGGCTGTGGGTGACGTTAAAGAAGACATTAAATATGTTTAGTGATAAAGTGTGTGTTTGATTAATGAGATCATCAGAGTTATTGGCCATTGAACCTTTAACCTTCTTTTAATAACATTCCGTCATAGATCTCGTTTTGTTTTGTAAAACAAAATTTTAACAAGTCCAACTTTTAATCTATAATTATTGTCATTCCTGTAATAGCTTTATGTTGTCACAATGTCACGTGAGTAGACCAGATTTCGTAACAATACAAGGAAGAACATATCGATGGTTAAACAAAAACACCAGAAACCCCAAAATGATCAGATAGTGTGAATCAATAATAAGTAACTCGAATCCGTAGAATTGTGTGCTCTGATTGGTTATCAGATGATGTAAATCAGCAGCAATGGCGATTCGAATCAGTATTTTGACTGGTTTCATTGACTCCCCAGTACAATGTGATCCAAATCAATATCTCTGGATGATTGGACTCGGTGGATATCTTGTGCAGCATTGCGGATTCCAGCACGAGGTGACCAAAGTGAACTCTGGGAATAAAAGAAGGTCAAACTGGTTAAAATAGGTTTCATTGTGGAATTTTATAGTAAGTTGCTTCTTAATTGACCATTAACTCTATTTAAAAAAAACTGTTGCTATGAACGTTATACAAAACATTTGAGTCAATATGTAAGAAAACTTTAAACAAGTAAATTAAAAAAAAATTACTACGGTTTTTTATTTATCATTGAAAACTATAACCTATTGGCTAGTATGTGGATTCGAACCACGCCATTACCTTCTATAACTTAGATAATCAGCCAGATGAATGTGTGCCAAGTTTTTAATTTTAATTACATTTTTTTTGTTTACTTTTACTATTTCCATCGCCCACCTTTTGACTTGGAAGTGTGAGATAGTACTATTATGTACAGTATTCAACAAATACAGATATTACATTTAATTCCTATCAAAACATGAAGTAATGAAATATAGGAACACTAGTCGACCGGCGGCATAGCATACGCCGCTATTTTCCAGGGCAGGCCTTAGGCACTGCAACATATGCGACCACAGTGGGTCCCGAACTTTCTTTGGACCCGTGCTAATTTTTATGTGTATAAATAATGAAATTGAACCATTTTATAAAGCATAACAGATTTCCCGCGTCCGACCACAGTGGGTCCCGAACTTTCTTTGGACCCGTGCTAATTTTTATGTGTATAAATAATAAAATTGAACCATTTTATAAAGCATAACAGATTTCCCGCGTCCTCTTGATTTACCAGGAGCCCCCTGGAAATCTCCTGAAATGTTATTAAATGCTATGCCGCCGGTCGAAAAAGTCCTGGAAATTTCCGGACATTATTAAAATCTTTTTAAATTAAAAAAAAATATGCTATGCTATTTTGTGAATGAAAATAGTGCGGATTTGGATAGGCTATTATTTCCCATTCGATTCACACCATGTTGCGTCATGGGATCTTCCCATTTCCTTGTTATAAGTAAAAATGCGTGAATTCATGAATGAAAAATACTATGGATGGAGATTTAAAAAATGGCTAATTGACCTTAATTTACGCGATATTAAGAATATAGCTGCACTCATGTAACAATGCTTTAGAAAAACAAATTTGAATGTTAATTTGATTAAATGGACTATAATTAGTATGTTCATGTGCTAAAGCATAAAACTATACTTGCGAAGAGAAGTTCTATAATCTTCTTAGAGTTGAATTCGAGTTTTAGATCTAGATCTAGATCTAGGAACAGATTTTAGATGTATAAATTATTAAATTAAACCATTTTATAACATATAACAGATTTCCCGCTGCCTCTTGATTTACCAGGAGCCCCTGCGACGATATCTCCTGAAATGTTATTAAATATAGACCTACGAAAAAGTCCTGGAAATCTCCGGAAATTATTGAAATCTTTTGTAATTCAACAGTAGAGATATATATATACATGTGTTTTCATGAAGTTACTTCCTTTTCCCGGTCTATTGATTTCTTTATGTGTCTATGCTATTTTGTGAATGAAATAGTGCGGTGCGGATTGGGTCCATTCACACCGTGGTGCGTACGCCATGGGATCTTCCCTATTTACTCGTTGTTGTTGTCTGACCTAATTCTTTGAGGATTATATATATAGATTTGACACGAAACTAGCTCCTACATTATTGAGAGATACACGTCTAGTTTTTTCCCCTTAGGTAATTTCTCTCTCTCTCTCTCACTTTCTCTCTCTCTCTCTCTCTCTTTTTAAAAGTATTTATATATATTTTGGTTATGTTCTGACACTTGACTGCCTCTCTAGTTCTATGCCTAGAGAGGTACACCAGGACTACTATGCACATGGTCATGGCCTCTAGTTCTATGCCTAGAGAGGTACACCAGGACTACTATGCACATGGTCTTGGCCTCTACTTCTATGCCTAGAGAGTTACATCAGGACTTCCATGCACATGGTCATGGCCTCTAGTTCTATGCCTAGAGAGTTACATCAGGACTACTATGCACATGGTCATGGCCTCTAGTTCTATGCCTAGAGAGGTACACCAGGACTACTATGCACATGGTCTTGGCCTCTAGTTCTATGCCTAGAGAGGTACATCAGGACTACTATGCACATGGTCATGGCCTCTAGTTCTATTCATAACTTTGAATGTCTCCATTGATACAACTTCTAACTCTTAGCATTCATATCACTTTAATTAGATTTGATCATTCATCTAACTTTCAATCTCACAATTTTAAAACCACTTAAATAATTCATATAGGTTTTAAATCTTACTATTCAAATAACTTTAAAATCTCAGCATTCAAATAACTTTAAAATCTGACTATTCATATAAGTTTAAAATCTCAGCATTCAAATAACTTTAAAATCTGAATATTCATAT
>JADKLZ010084164.1:0-10783 GCA_021533235.1 Biomphalaria straminea
CCGTGAATCTCTTACTCACCGTTGCCCCGGGGCCCCACAGGGGGGGGGGCTGGACATAACCCCTTTGTTTGACTTTTACACTTGCCGACTGCTCATTCATCAGTGGCAAGCAACCAGCTCCTATTGGCCACCCCTCTAAGGAGCGGGGTGTTCACGCGACAACCACGATGAGGTTGGAGCTGGAATCTGCCGCGGTCAAGACAACCAGAATTGGTCGAATTGTAAAAGTTCCTAGTAGATATCAGTTTAAGAACTTTAGTAGGAAGGATGTGATAATAACTTGAAAAGGAAGGATATCTGGGGTTAATTTGGAAAAAAAGATGAACAATTCAATATTGCTTTCGGATTTCTGTCTAACAGACGTATTCGCTAGCCGGACAGACGGCCACTCATTGTGGCTGCGTTATCATAGGTTTAACCAATGCATCACGCTGTTTTGTAGCCCCACCATGGTCAACCCGAATAATGGACAATTTTAGCATTATTAAGAATAATGATTATTAAGAATATGCTGTATATCATACCGTTTTATTCGTGGCCAGTAGCGTCTTTCGGGAGTGGCAAGTGGCGCTTGAGGGGGGCCCCGCGATTGGAGATTTCATTGTCACAAACTTGATCAACACATATTTTCCTAATACAATCCGATTGGATGTCGATGTTTTGTATTCAAAATAAAATATATGGATTGGTTGCTTCCGTCTATTTGTTTTTTTTTCCAATAGGCTATGGCCATGCCGTTATGGAAGTAATTTTTAAACTTTTTTTTTAAAGTTGAAAGAATTTTCTTTATGCAGAACAATTACAATACAGTATATAAAGCACTTAGCGCGGCTAATAGTAAGCCAATAAAGGCTACACAATGTTCTATGTTTTGAAACAAGAAGGAAGGCCCACAGCGTTTAGGCAGACATACTGTCTTGTTATTGTTACAGCGATAGAGACGGATTAGCAGGTTAGCGTGATGTGGTACGGTATATATATTGTTTATCCCTACGGGGCCCCGAACATGACACACGCACAGGGTCCCGCGCACTGCTAAGGACGCCCCTGTTCGTGGTGACAAAGAGAGTTATATTCTTAGTTTTCGCTGCAAGCACGTTTGATCTCTTTTAAAAGAAAAATAAATCAGCAACAAATCTATTAAAGATTTGCATTTTAAAATGTAAAACTAACTTTAACTTTTCTCTTTCGGAAAAATATTTTAAGACGTACTGGTACTTGACACTATTTGTCAATCAAGTATATTAATTTATGTATTTACAAACAAATTTTGGACACCCGTTAGGGGGCCCCCCTAAGTGGGGGCCCGGGGGGATTTTCAAGATCGCCCCCTCCCTTCCCCCTACGCTACGCCACTGCCAGGCCACTATACATAATGCTTTGAAAAACTGTGTTTGCGTTGCCTTTCTTAAGTTATTGCAATATTGTTGTGCGCTTCCTCGGTGATGAGTACTTGAACTATCAGTGAACTCAAATAGAGGTAATGCCAATCTCAATGCTGGAACAGCAACATCCACGAAAGGGCAATAATCGATAAAATGAGTCGACGCTAGTGTTGTAACAACAAACACTTTTAATACTCAATGAAGGAACCGTCGGATGTCCTCTATTTTTAACCGCCTATATAATTCTTAATAATATTACTGTAAATAAGAAAGCGTCTGGATTTTAGTTTCTCTTAGAAAGTTCTTAGTTTTTACAGAGCTATCACGTAATTTATCATTGTAAAATTTTCCACTTATTCCTGAAACAAATAACTAAATCCATATTATGTCATAACAACTCCTCCCTCTAAAAAAAAGGCAGTCTATTTTTATATTTACCGTCTTAGTTGTAAATTGTGCGAGGGCCAAAATGTATGTTAGACATAAAACAAAACAACACAACTTGAGTCTTGATACCGGTTTCAACTGCTTCTTCAGTGTCCCTAATTCAAGTTTATCTTCACCCATACTTCACTCAGGTGTTACTAGGCGCCGGCAAAGTTACTTTGCCTCACCGTGGCGCCGGCGTGGAAACTGCTCACTAGGGGAGGTGAGCAAGGCGAAAAAGTAACAAACATAACCCCCGTGGGGTGCTTACCCTCTGCCCATTGCACTGAGCGGGGTTGTAAGAAAGCTCTCACAGACCGTCATCAAATCCATGCGCTGTTCCTCAAGGGACTGTCTCATCAATGGCATATCCCGCACAGTTAGCTTGGTATAATGAAGTAACATGAGGATGGCCCCCGGTGCCACTTGGCCTTCGGCCATGATTTCTAGTCCATGTGTCGGAGTGTCATTAGTATCGGAAATAGCAATGCCCTATAGTCATTGACTCGGGTCCCTCTTAGACAGTCCTGTGGTCCGCAGGTTTTTTTTTTTTTTACTGTTTGGTCGTTTGTTCTCGGATGGAAGCCAGACAGGTTTTTTTTTTTCAAACTTAGTGCTCGAAGAGCCTTCGGCTCAGCACTTAAGACTATCCAGCTGTGTTACTAGGTGCTACAGTCTAATGCGGTGTCACTCAGGTGACCGGAAGTCGTAGACATAGTTCATGATGTGACACCATAGGAGCATTTAGCTATACGTCGTCAAATCACGTTCCAGAGGTTACACCGCATTTCCCATACGTCAGGACAGACATTTTACCTAGCATAATGAATGGATATTTATCAGTACTCGTTCTCTCATTCTGCACCTAACGTTTTCTCGGGCATTAACAAGTGCATTTAATTTTCTCTCTCCACTTACTTGTCCCAAAGCAAACTAACTGTTAACTTACATAGGATCTTTATCGCCTACCAATAATAGAAATTATATTTCCGTGGTGTAATTTTTTTTTTAACCTTATCAATATCAGTACTAGTAAACAACCATACATACTTACTACAGAAATATATTATTACCAACCAAACTGAGTCAATCCAATAGTACCCAATTTCAAACTTAACTCTTTTTTTCAATTACGTACATTATAACATAAATATACTATTCTAAAATACCCCAAGACAACAAAGTACCTGTCTAATTAGGACTACTAGCCAAACCATATAATAAAGAATGATCAATTGATATAAAATCTACTTCCAACCTTTATACACAAAACGTTCATATAGCGATATGTTTCACTGGCTATCTGCTCGACCCATGCATTTGTTCTCTCCAACTGGAATTACATCTGTTCTTACACCATTATTGACCTCACGTGACCTTCTACCTAAGCTTGACTTGCGATTACCGCTACCACAGTCATCTCTTCTATCATCACAGATATAGACCTGCGCCTCCTACCCAAACACGCAATCTATTGTTCTGACCAACTCAGTCTCTAGCGTTGGGCCCATGATGATTATGGCAGTTAAAACAAATTATACAATTTCTAAGTTTCTTTCGCTTTTTGTTGCCATAGCTACTTCACCACCTACTAACCTGTTTGTCAGTAGTGACTCCTGCTACATTCCCAAGTAAAACATCTTTCGACAACCTAGGCATGGCTACCCCTTCACAATACCATGTATACAATGGAGATCGAAGGACTACTTTGCGCGCTACGAACTCCTTAACTTAGCCGTTTGCTCTTCTGATTTGGAATAAACCAGATAATCTTCAGCTTTAACTAGTACTCCTCTAATCTTTATAATATATAATAATGTAAATATATTATATTTATAATGTATATTGTTATATACATATGATGTATAAGCGTTTATTCTTAGGGTTAGGGATTTACTGGGAGTTAGGGTTAATGTTTGGGAAAATTCGTCCCCCCACCTCCAAAGTTTTGGATCCGCTAGTAATTAAATGATGAACCAGCCATAGCAGGTGTTACACTAAACCTATCTGGTAATACAACATAACAACTGTCTCCGTCAGACGCTATAAATATGTGCATAATGTCTAATGAATGATGCTTAACTTTTACATATAAAGTTTATGTCAGGATTTATGTCAGGATTTTGGATAAAACTAAGAAGATAATTTTGATGTATATGACAATATTCTAAGTCGATTCCGAAGTAAATCAAAACAATCCTGTCGTTGAGATTATAAATAGTGAGAGTTTAATTGAGAAAGGGCAGACAAAAGAAAAGTACCTTACCGAAAAGAGAGTTGTTTTTTAGGGTGAGTTATTTTTTGTTTTAATTGTTCAACATGAATGTCACATGTTGTGTTTTTTTTTCTATATACTGTTAATAAGTTAATTTTAATTTAATTTTGTTTAAAATGAGTTAAACTTAAATTCTGCATTTAAAATCTAATACGCCAACAAATGTTTAACTGGGCTGACAGTCTGATTCTTCAGTGACAGAGTATCAACAAAGTCTAAGTGGCGTCTAGTTGACACATTTTCTAATCCCTTAAATGTCTGTTGATTTTTGAGAGACAAACAAAAAGGATGAATGGGAACTTATAGTTTCCTAAAGCTGACATCGTAGAAAGGCTGGATGAACTATCCTTCCATCGACACCAATTGCAAAGAAGATATGAACACTGACTTGTAATGTCGCAAGGTGTCGACAGTGAAGACAAACCTTTCTATGTGACAAGGCATAGAGACTGCTACGAGGTGGATCAATGTTGTGGCATTCTAAAACGCTTGGTCTCGTTTCCATATGTCTATTTATCCAGGCACCTACTGTTGATGATTAGCCATTGTTCCATAATAATCTAAGAGACAAGGCAAACTCAACGAGACATATATTTATTGACAAGACATCACAGGTACACATATAACATCATCATTACACTAAAGTGTCTTTATTTCCACTTCTAGCCTTAGGCGGAATCGTTACTCTCTTGTAAACATCATGTTATAGTCTGTTCACTAGAGGTGCGCTAGCCAGACTTGCGATGCGCAATGGCGAGGTCGTAACAATGTCCCCGTTTTAACACTTTTCGTCCCGAAAAGAAAAACACTGCAGCTAAGGTTTGACAGTTCAGGTGGAGGTCGATCTGTGGGAGCCACAGGCGGTAGGGTGCCTGTTGCCCACGAATCCATCTGCACAGTTTTCAGCAGCCGTCGCTTTCTCTTTCTCCAGTTGACCAGGCTGTTGTCGAGACGACGGCGTAGCCGTCTGACACTCAACGAGATAGTGTCGAGCACCGCCTTCCTCAGCACAGCCGTCGATTGGGCACGCCGCTTCAGCGGACCCTCCCGACAGACTCCTCGGATGAGAGCTGTAGGTTCACATGCAGCTACGTTGCAGACAAAGTCCAATGCACCGCAGTCATTTTCAAGTGGAAGATGTCTTCCTCTTGACAGCTCCGATTTAGTGTGGGTTGACTGACATTCATTTATGCCAATGTAAATGATGATGGCAGAGGTACACATTTCCCGTGTAATGCGCCACGCGTACAGTTCATGCTCAAGTTCTGGATGCAGTTGTCGAGCCTCACATTTCCTTCATGAGCACCGGCACATAGGCAGAGGTCTTTAAGGTCTATAGCAATAGGCTTAGACGCAGACCAAACGTTGTCTTGATCTGTCCGGCTCATATAGGTACTGGTAACAGGTGCAACAGGAGCAAACGCTTCGGGCACATAACAGACTTCACTTTCTTCATTTCTCTTTTTCCGTTCGAGATCGTCGCAGCAATCGTTATCACGTTTCTCGTCTTTAAAGTCACAACCACAAGACTTGCCCACAACACAGACACAGACGGTGCTCCAATCCCCAGCGTCTCCGTCACCACTGTTTGTGCAGCCACAGTCCTGACCATGCAACTTCTTCACCAACGAGTCCACAGGCAACGGCTCCTTCATCAACAAGTCTTTTCCTCCTTTTACTTGCGACTCAATTTGATCAATTTGGTCTATTTGGCCTTCTACTTGTGATACTATTTCATCTACCTTGTTCCTCATGCTGTTAATTTGTTTACAGATTGAATCAACACTTTCATGCATCTTGTCAATGAGCTCATAAATCCCAGGTCTAATTTCAAATAGGTAGGTATCCGGATCTTCTTCTTCATCTACCAACGCTTGCTGGAGACGAGCTGTAAGCACCTCCTTGGTACCACCAAGATTCTCATATCGTTCACGGAGTTCCTGCCTAAGTTCTTTAACTGAGAGTTGGTCTAATAGTTTGAACGATGTCATTGTGATCAAGTCCTACCTCCTCTCGTTGAGTTGCCTAAAATCCCACTTCTGACACCATTGTAATAATCTAAGTGACAAGGCAGACTCAACGAGACATATGTTTATTGACAAGACATCACAGGTACACAAATAACATCTCCATTAAACTACAGTGTTTTTATTTCCACTTCTAGTCTTAGGCGGAAGTCGTTACTCTCTTCTGTAAACATCATGTTATAGTCCGTTCACAAGAGGTGCGCTAGCCAGACTTGCGATGCGCAAATGCGAGGTCTTAACAATATGGTAGATAGTAGAATTAGATTGAGGGCGTATTATATTTTAAATAGATTTTAAATATATGAAGTTTAAATAACTTTATTAAACTTGTGTTTTCAACAAAAACGTTTAATAAATGAGATCTAGATCTTATAGTAATGAAATAAACTGATATTTAAATAAAAAATAACACATAACAAAACATCTTTATTTTTTAACAGTTTAAAATTTAAAATAACAAAACTGAAATGAGAACTTTGGTATTGATGACCACACTTTGTATTCTTCTCACCTGTATCATACAACCAATACAGGGTAAGTTGAACAAGCAAGCGTTTGATAAACTTCCAACAGATGTTTTGTACTTTTTCCTCACTCATTCACTGTCCTCTTTGGCGTAATGATGGGTCAAATCAGACAGTGATCGCACTAGTGCATCTACATCAGCTTTCGTTTGAACAGCAATGTGTTGAATCTTCTACTCTACTATCCAAATACAAAAACAATAAAATTGTTACAATGAATGAGAAACTGTTATGGAATCAAAATATTAATGAAACTATAAAGGAACACTAGAACAATGCATTAGGATTTATAAAAGAAATTTATGTAAACATACAATTAAAATGCTATTTAATCTTGTTTAGGCCATTAATAGGATATGTATCTCTGTTTTGAACCCCTCAACTTAAGAAAACATTAAGAAACTGGAACAGACACACAAAAGAGCAGTTAGACTCATAACAAAGAAATATTCACATTTGACTAGAATAAAACATTTTTTTAAATCACTAAATTTAGAAAGCCTTAAGGATATAAGACTCTTAAAGTAGTTAATATACATAAACCACTGAACCACTATCTTCAAATACTAAAACAAAATCTAATTGTTAGCAGGTGGTCAGGGATGGCACTGGGCCTTTCCGCCTTTCTGTGCTAAACAGAATTTACACAGCAGTAGCTAGATGGTAACGATATGGGCTTTGCCGGTGACATTTTTGGTCTAGCAGGGACAGAAGAACTAGCTGACTTGGTGATGCGCATTGAGAAGACAGCTGCAGCATATGGCATACAAACTAATGTTGAAAAAAAATCGACACATAGCCTTTAGGGGTTTAAAAAGAACATAATAATTGGAGGTGTAAAGTCGACTAATGTTAGCAGCTTCAAATACCTTTTAGCTTTTGCCGCAGATGAGGGAGCGAAATCCGAACTATTGTGCCGAATAGCACACTTCACAGCAGCCCTTTAAAAACTTATAATAATATGTAAAGATAAAGCAGACGGTACAAAAATGAGACTAATACGCTACCTGATGATGATCACATTTTTGTATGATTGGATTTGATTTTGATTTTAGACACATCGGCACAGTTTAGGCCATATCGTACCCTTAGTCCCTTAAGGACCACTCTCCCACTACGCAACAAGGGCCAAATTATATACAATTAACTCATTAAAATCAAGGTCTATTTACAATTAAAATAGTAGAGGTAAAAAATTAATAATTTGATAAAAATCTAATGAAAATAGTACATGTCCACAAGGCACCTCCCGGATAAAGCCCAGTACCTTCCCAGGGTAGACAGTATCGAACAGTGTTTGCAAGTCAGTAGCTATAAAAAACTTCTCCCTGACATCCTGGTATCTAAGGCAGTCGATGAGGATATGTTCCACTGTGAGGCGAGAATCACGATACTCACAAAGTGGAGGCCCCTCTCTCTTCAGCACAAAAGAGTGTGTGATGTTGGTGTGGCCAATCCTAAGTCAAGAGCGAAATCCGAACTATTGTGCCGAATAGCACACTTCACAGCAGCCCTTTAAAAACGTATAATAATATGCGAAGAAAAAGGCTTAGCCCACGGTATCAAAATGAAACTAATACGCTAGCTGGTCATAATCACATTTTTATATGCTTGTGAGTCTTGGACGATGACTTCATAGGTAGGGAGGAGGACCTTAGCTATGGAATTGAGAGGCTACAGTAGAGGTGGACCTTAGCAATGGAATTGAGAGGCTACAGTAGAGGAGGACCTTAGCAATGGAATTTAGTGGCTACAGTAGAGGAGGACCTTAGCAATGGAATAGAGAGGCTACAGTAGAGGAGGACCTTAGCAATGGAATTTAGTGGCTACAGTAGAGGAGGACCTTAGCAATGGAATAGAGAGGCTACAGTAGATCCTAGGTATCAGATTCAAAGACCGCATCAGGAACCAAGACATTAAAGACCCTATGATGACCTACTAACTTTCGTAAAAAATATAGCAAGCTCAAGATTATTATTATAGCTTTTATATAGCGCCACTTTCATGCTTATAGCATGCTCAGAGTGCTTTGGTCCAATCTCATTTGTGGACCAGTGGAGGGGAGGGGGTATCTAGGAGTAGGTTTCCCGTGCTGCCTTTGGGCGCTCAGTAAACACAACTCTGCCTGAGTCGGGTGTCGAACCTCGAGCCAACTTCTAGGTAGCCAAGAAAGCCAAGCTCAAGCCGCACTTAGCCTCTCGACCACGCTTCCCACATCTATGATCTATGGCCATAATACAAGATCTTCAGGTCTCGTAAAGACCTTGCTACAGGGAACAGTACCTGAAAGAAAAGACGCAGAGGCAGACAGAGAAAGCGATAGGAGGACAACATAAAATAATAGAGGAGGCTGCCATTGAAAGAGGTTCTAACTAAGGCAAAAGACAGAGAGTAATGGAGAAAGGAGGTTGACGAGTTTTGCATTGTGTCCCAACAGTCCAATACACTAAGGGATTTGGAAAGGTAAAGGCATTTTTTTCTCTAAGTGTAGTTAACTAATTGCATAGTTCTTGCATGTACTATAAACTAGAATTTGATTGTCTGTAGATACTGTCAATTATTAGAGATGTTGAGGTGGTTTTAATTTTACAAAATGTTGATTCTATATTTTTTTCAGTCAGGTAAGATTATTTCTTCTGCTATGAGGGTGTTTTTATTCGCTAAAATAAAACTCCTCTATGATAGTCTTTTCTAACTATTTCATAATCACTATTAAAAATTTATGCATTTTACATTTCAAAATGCAGCCAAGTATCTGATTTTGTAATTATGTCTGGTTTCTCATATTCTAATGAGATTTCTAAGTCTGCTGATTTGTTCCCAATGTTTTGAAATATTTGTACTAAGGTTTTAAGGTACCTTGGAGTTACTACATTAGTAGGTTCACGGATCCATGCTCTGTTCCTCAAGGGAGCGTTACAATAATGGCCTTATTAAAGTCTTACTAGATCTAGATCTAGTTCGGTAATGAAATGCATGGATGGCCTCTTATAATTTTAGAGCTGAAAAAAAAAACAACTATTCATCTACATATCTATCTAAGTAACTATTACTATGCCTAAATTAGAAAGAATATTTTATGGATCTATTTTGAAAACTATATTTTATGTTATCATTTAAACTTAGGGGGCGCGGTGGTCGAATGGTTAAGCGCTTGGCTTCCGAACCTGAGGTCCCGGGTTCGAATCCCGGAGGGTACCTGACAGTCCTGACTTTAGTTGGGGGAAGTAAAGGCGGTTGGTGGTTGTGCTGGCCACATAGCACCCTTGCTCGTTAACCCGTTGGCCAAAGAAACAGATGACCTTAACATCATCTGCCCCATAAATCGCAAGGTCTGAAGGGGACACACACTTTAGATTATGCAGACTTATATCTAGATGTATGTCTTTACAATTCAACATATTCACGTGTAGAACTAACTATATAATTCAATTATAACTATAGTAACTATTGTTGTTAACAATACTAAATGTTGGTATTAGTAATAAGTGGTGAGACAAAGTAGCCCACAAATAAAAGTTGATAATTTAAATTAATAAGTGGAAAAGCTAATATAAGTTGTAATTAGAATTTAAACTTCCTAATCACCTATTATGTTTTTAAAGAAATTGGTTAGATTTGAACAAAAGAACAAAAAAACATATGTTCTCATTTAATTGTCCTAGCCTATGCATTACATTTGATGTTATATTTTAAAAACGTTTGATTAGTTCATCTCCTATTATTACCAATAAAGAAGAATACTGTTAAATATACTGATAAAGAATAATATTTTTAACATTTTTACTTTTATTTTTTTTTTATTACGCAGGAAGAGCAGTCGGAAGGTGAGTAAGGTGTAGTAGCTCTTCTTCCTTATTAGTCATCTAAAAACTATTTTACAAAGGTTATAATTGATAGTTTTAACTATGCCAGGTAATTCTATTTATCAATTCTTAACAAGGGAAGTTTTATTTAGGTCATGCTTGTGGCGATGTTCGTGATGTAAACTTATTGAGTCCCACAAAAGATTGTATTTTGTTCCTTATTTTAAACCATTATCTTTAACCCATAAAACATTCATATCTATGTTGAAAAGCGATTTTAAATAATCTCATTAAAATGTGCCTGTGCAAATCTTTTTTTTTTATTCGTTTAATAGTCATA
>JADKLZ010084196.1:0-11014 GCA_021533235.1 Biomphalaria straminea
GTCTGCGTTTGTCCTCGGCGGCAGATTTTCTTTTGGTCTCAAATGTGATGCAATGATTCAAAAACGGCTTTAACGTGCTGCTTAACAGGAAGTTTATTTCAGAAGCCAATGACCAGTTCTTTATTTTCTTCTATTACAATTTGCTCATTACATTTCTGACTTTAACTAAAATGCACATTAAAGACAAGGAAGTATTTTCATATTGAACTTTCATGGGTTATTCTCATGGTTTATTAAATTAAGCATGCGGCGGCTATGTCGTGAAGCTATTGGAATCCTAACTGTGGGAGGGGGGGAATCTTACGTTAAAATCTCAGTAAAGACCACTGGCGGATCCAGGGGGAGGAGGTAGGGGCGATCGCCCCCTCCCACTCGGCCAACCACCCCGAAGGGGGGGGGGCGGACGATTTTTAGTATAGAATTCACACAATTGTATCTGAATTTATTACTTATGTTAATAATATATACTAATTATTTTATATTTCTACATATTTTTAGATGATTTCCCCCCCTCTAGTATGTTGGTCGATATATTGGGGTCTGGAGGTGGCGGTGGCATCAATTCCGCCCCCCCATAAGCGGAGTGGAGGGGGTGGTCCAATTTTGGGGGGGGGGGCTTTCGCCCCTAAATCTACTGATGAATAATGAACTTTAAATGTCAGGACAATGCGTTTCTGCAGTTAAAAATGCAAGAAAAAAAACGCTTCTAGCGTCTAGGCTAAGCTTACAGCCCTCCCTTAGACTTCAGCTGGCTTCAACATGACTGTTTTTGGTTGGTTTTTTTTCACGAAGGTTAAAAAACACTGCTTTTTTATTCTCGTAAGTATATATATATATATAATATATATATATATATATATATATATATATATATATATATATATATATATATATATGCTGTACACACGTTTATGCATAGGGTTAGGTTTTACTGGGCGATAGGGTTAGGGTTTGGAAAAAAATCGCCTCCCCCACTCCAAAGTTCTGGATCCGCTAGTGTCTGAAAATAATACTTTATTTACTAAGTTAAGACACTTGTCTCCTGTAATCTCTCTTCTTAAAAAATATGCATCGAAGTAATTTCTAACATAGGAAACAAAACAATGATTTATCTCGTCATATCTATTTTGCAGCTGGTGAAAAGCTTGAGCCTTATAGCTGTGCTGGCCAATAGCTTGGCATTATCAACACAGGAACAGCCACTAGAGAGTAACCTGGGTACTTTTCAGTCTGACTGGCCAGTCGGTGACCCACGTAGATGTCAGGAGCAATCAAGATTTAGTAAACTGGACGTCAATCGATTCGAAGTATGTGAGCTCCAAGAATTAATTTAAAAAGTAATCATGGATAGGACAGAAAACTCTGCAACTTTTGTAAACCATTAACATTTTCATAGAATATATATCTAGTTATAAGTAGGTTTACCAAAAGAAATAGTTATAAAGCCAATTAAAAAAAAATTACAGTAATAAATATGTATAATGAAAACAGAGATAAAAATATACATGCAGAAAAAAAGTCTATACACATTTGTACATTCATTTGTGATATTGTCTGACGGTCAGACTGACCTCGACAGATTACTCTGGAGATTTCTGGGTTTCTACTACGGGTGTATTCGATATACTTAACTAAGAAGTAATAATGCATACACATGAAACAAGCAGAAAAGGACCAAGTCGAAACCGTTGTATAACACAGATGATGGTTTAATATTGACAAGATTACAAAGAGAGTTTGTGTGATACACAAACTCAGAGGCGGCCCCCGTCGGAGTCGGATCCCTGTCAGATCCGCCTATTCGCAAGATGTTTCGGATGTTCCTTCTAAGTCCCTGGCTCAATTCCTGTGTGCTCCTATCCTTAAACTATCGCAATATTTCTGAAAGAACAGTAAAGGTTAAATCATATTTTCAAAAGCCTTTTGTGTTTTTTTTCTAACCGTTACGGACAGACCAACCAACAGACAAAACGCACAAAAATATTCTTTTTTTTATTCTAATGGGGGCACTAAACAATTTTTTTTTAAATCAGATTTTAAAAAAAAAATTAAGAAATTATTTAGAATCATGTCATTTCCGGGCTTTACTGCTAGTACACGAAAGCCGCTGCTAAAAGTTCATTTAAAAAAATGTGCATGATATCTACATGCCCGAAGCATTTCTAATAGTAACATTTCCTCCCTTACATTTACGTAATTGTTTTAGAATTGGTGTTTTGTTATTAAAAAATCGCTTGCATAATTAATTTTATAAATTAAACGGTTTTCTTTTAGAAAACTTAAAGTAGCCGTTGCACCTAAACTTTTCAAGCCGCATTTAATGGTGAAATAATATTTTACGTATCTCTTCTAGTTTTGACGTTCTGAGTCTGACAGACGGACTGACGGACAGACAGACAGAAAGTCATTTAAAAAAATGTGCGTGATATCTACATGCCAAGAGCATTTTTTCTAGTAACATTTCCTCCCTTACAATTACCTAATTGCTTCACAATTGGTGTTTTATTATTAAAAAATCGCTTGCATAATAATTTTTATAAATTAAACGGTTTACTTTTAGAAAACTAAAAGTAGCCGTTGCACCTAAACTTTTCAAGCCGCATTTAATGGTGAAAAAATATTTCTCTTATCTCTTCTAGTTTCGGCGCCCTGAGTGTGACAGACGGACATTTTGCACAAACCTAATAGCGGCTTTTTCCCCTTACGGGGGGCGCTAAAAATGCCACGATTGAGTCTCGGTAACATCACATTATTCCTAACACCAATTGACTTTATTTACATAAATATTCCACAGGGGCGTAGCTAGGGATTTGGGGGAGTGACTTCTTTGGGGGCCCCTTGCATTTTGACATTCGACATATTACATGACATAATGTACGCAAAAATATATATAAGCCCAAAATCAAATTGGTTCAGTATATCAGTAAACTTAACGAAAAATAATCATTAACACTCTATTAATGAATAATACCGTTGATTAATAGCTAAATAATCTAGAAGTGGCAAATCTCAATTCGTATAGCTACAAATCGTGCAGTCTGTGCAGCAAAGACATCTATGACATCATCTACATCGATATTTTCTATTATTTGTGACTTCACTGACATTAAAGCCATAATAAGTCTTTCTTTCGTCATTGTGCTCCTGCTATAGTTTTTGATGAACTTGAGATTTGAGAATGACGCAATGGCAGTGGCCTGAGTTAGCGGTACTCGGAGGAGGTTGCAAGATTTGAGCACACGTAATTACGTATGAAGCATGTTTAGACAATATGTTTATTGGTGATTGTATTACTGGTTTGTTGTTGAAAAGTGCTCGTACATCAATGACATCACTGAACAAGCGATTCGCCATAAATTTCATCATACAAACAGGAAAAAGTAACACAGTTTGTCATAAGCGTGTCTTGGTTCAAAAAGAAACCCAATAGGTATCCATTTTTTTTCCAGCCTTTGTAATCTGTCCTTCATCCCCTTATGAAATCTGCCAAGCACTTCTATCGCAACCGTTTGAATTGCAGTTCTATTGACAGTTCTACATTACAACTCAACTTCCCATCAAGTATTTTCTTTTTTCTGGTTGCTTCGATTCTAGTAGATATAAGTCTTAAGAACTTTAAAAGGAAGGATGTGATAAAAACTTCAAAAGGAAGGATGTTCTAATATTATATGATATCACGTAATTTTTTTTTGTTTATGTTTATTGCGAAAGCATAAGGATTATGTGCACTTTGATAATCACAGTCTCCGTTGTTATTATCATTATTATTAATTAATTTCTATAGTATGTTAATGTTACTATCAATCTGTGACACCATGACAGATTCTGTTCACTGCTTCCTGCTCCATTCTTTCAGTTGATTCAAAAAGCTTCTCAACAGCATGAAGATTGTGTCGAGAAGCAAGGAAACTGCCGACGTAGCTTCTTCTCTAGTATTATCTTTTTTTTTTTTTTTAAATCCCGGATTAATCTTCTTTCAGTTTGGCTCATCTCTGGCCAGGGCCGGTCCTAGCAATTGCGAGGCCCTATGCGAAACGGATTGCGCGGGGCCTATAGTCTGGGTGGGAATAAGGATAATAAGTGAAAATTAAGATTTGTATTAGAAAATAAATTCGACTTCAAATTTTATTTAAAGTACAAAATTGCGATCAAAATAACATTACATAACGAACCTTGTAACCTATGCCACATTTATATGCCAGAGACTATAAAAGTAAATAAGGTATTTAGCTTCCGATTAAGGTGAAAATTCGTCTGATTATTATATTATATTGCATAAAAGCTGGCATTGCCATTTTTTGTTTTATCGCGCGTAGAATTGGAGTTTTCCGCAAAAAATGACACCCAGAAATGACAATTTTGTCTATTTTTCAGGAGATGTTTATGAGTTTTCTGGAGATTTTAATATATTCAGTAGTTTTCGGGAATTTTTCATATATATTTTGAAATTAATAATTACACCTAGAATTATCGAGGGGGCCTATGAAATCGCGGGGCCCACTGCGACCGCATAGGTTGCAGTGGCCTATGACCGGCCCTGTCTCTGGGGTTAATTTGGAAATTAAAGTTGAACTATTCATGTACAGTTCCAAAAAAGGTGACACTTTTCAAATGTATCTCAGTAGAGTGAAAAGCTGCCAGGTTGAGAGAGTAATTATCACAGTTTAGAAATTTTGCTTTTGGATTTATGCCTAACAGATGTATCCACAGGCGATTGTGGCTGCGATATCATAGGTTTAGCCTTTGCGTCACAAGGGTTTCTAGCCACACTCTGGTCCACTCGGCATGGGGAAGTTTCCATAGAAAGAATAACTTTTTTTTTATTTCACAAATAAAATATATACAAAGATTGTGAAATTTCCTCTGACGAAATGGCATACAGTTAGTTTTTTCTATTCATATTGCCACCTTTGCAATTCACTCTTTTATTCTTTTATCACTCTATAAGAACGTTTTTTTTTTGTTTTTTTTTGTTTCATTTTAAATTTAGAATAGCATGTTTCCATTGGATTGAGGAAAATTGAGTAGAGGGGTAATAACTTGAGTGTGAAGTTTTATTCTGAAATTATAAAAGCCAAGCCCGAATAATGGATCATTCTAGCATTATTAAGATTAACTATTGGATCTGTTACACACGATTCTGTAAATTTTGCTTCAAGGTTAATTAGCGTAACCTTAAAATACTCGCCATTTAAATCTATTATTAGTAAAGGTAAAAAGGTACTTGTAATTCGCTATATATCATACAGTTTTAATATGCCATCAAAGAGAGTAATATTCTTATTTTTTGCTGCAAGCACATGGTTGTTCTCTTCTGAAAGGAAAATAAATCGGCAACAAATCTATTAAAGATTTGCATTTTAAATGAAAAATTAACTTTGATCACTGTGGGGAAAATATTTTTAAAATATCAACAAATTCAACGTACTTATAGACCTAGATTTAGGTTTAGTCTTTGTTATAAATTTACTCCATAATAAATGTTGAAAAAAAAAGACACACCTTGACACTATTCGTATATTAATTTATGTATTTACAAACAAATTTCGGACACCCATTTGGGGCCCCCTTCTAAGTGGGGGCCCGGAGGGATCTTCAAAATCTCCCCCTCCATCCCCCCTGCCTTAACTACGCCACTGCAATGTAGGCATGAACGCTGAAAACAGAAACAAGACTTTCTTGAAAGCTGTATCTTGTTAGATCGATATATGAGATAGTTGTAATTTTTCTTTCCTTGAGTACAGGTAATACCAGGTGTGGGCTGGGATAATCTCCGTAATGAAGAAGCTGGACTTGTTATCAGCTACAACTTTACACAATGCAAGGTGACTGATGATGGAAACTTCTTGATACCTGATAATGTATTCACAGTTCCTATCAAGGTATAGTTAAGCACTTTATACACACTGTATTCAAAACCATTCATTTTGAACATGACATATCAAAGTAGCACAAAAATGGGTCTATTAAAAAAGTATGAAATATTCATGTACTATGATGCTACTGAGTACTGACAACTATATTATATTTGAACAACACGTCCAACAGCCTTATATGGGCACACACTGATATAAATAAACATTATGTAAGTCATAGCAATAACTAGGAAAGACGTAAAGAAGAAAGTACAAAATCCTATGAAAGAGTTTTTTATATAAATGAATAATTTTTTATACAAAAATGTATCTTTCTAAAAGTAGACCGCGTTAGGTTTATTGATTTTTCTTTGTATACGTATTGACTTTCGAATCAATACAGTTTCATTTACAAGTAATACTGTTTTCCTTCCTGCTAGGTCTGTATGTGTTATCCTACGAAGAAACATTCAGTGAATCTTAAAGTTCTATGTATTGTGTTAGCAAAGAACTTTTAGAAAAGCCGATTAGTTGCTACACATATCATTATATAGAGTTTAATTCTCAAGATTCCATTAACTAAACTTCTGACTATTGCTCTAAAAATGATTTTGCAATTATGTTGTAGCTAAAGTACGTTTATTTAAATCATTAACAAGCTGTTTTACTGAAAATAAAAGAGAACAAGTATCTTCTTATCTTTACAAGAATGCTCTTTAAGTACATATACAATTGCCATAGTACAGACCTGTCAAATCATAAGCTTTTCCCATTTTGTCATCATGAGTCCTATCTAGGATCGTCCTGTTCATGATAAGTAGCATAAACTATCTTTGTCTGTTGGTCATGAGCCCTAACAAGGCTACCATCACAAACAAATTATCATAGGTTTATTTGTTGTTTGTAAAATGTTTTACATGTTTTGGATATTCCTTCAGAGTTAAAATATAATTTACTTCCTAGTCCAAACCAGGACGAAGGGGGATGGCAGCGGGTAGGGCTTGAAGCTAGGACTATAGATAAGTCCGAATGAAAGTGCAGCGCGCTTTGAAGGCCATTTAAAGGTCACAATCATAAAAAGGATTTCATTAATAGACAATGGAGGACAAGGTTGAAGTAGCAGTGTTGAAGGAAGAGATGAGATTGTTTGATCTTGAAGGATCGGGACTAAGGAAATACATTCAAGAAAGTTTGATAAACAAGGAGAGATTATGCAAAGAGAAGAAGAGATTAGCCATGAAGGAAAAATAAGGAAGCATAAAAATTGCAATTGAATGGGAAAAGAAAAGCGAATTAATTGATCGAAAGGGAAAAAATAGTAGTTTCCATTGAAAGACAGAGATCGGCTTTGGAAAAGGAGACGGCGGAGAAAAAGTTTAAAAAAAAAACCAGACCAAGTCAAAGAGAGTGATAGGGGTGATAATGACGCTACAGGCAATAAACTGGCAAAATATAAAGGTTTGGTATTCGTTACGTAGACCAACTTTTAGCTCACCAAAAAAAGACTGCCTTTGGCATACGTGTAACAAGATATAATAATTTAGGCATTCTTCCAACTATCTTTTGCAGTGTAAAAAGGAAAAAAATTTCACTCTCATTATAATAAATCGATATTCAACTAGGTTTCTCTACATGAATACATTTCTTAAGTAGTGCTTACGTAAAAGTTCACTGTAAAGAATAAACTTGTGCATTCTAGTCAAAAACGGGGGGCGTGGGGGCATGGTGGATGAGTTGCGAAGCGGCTTGGCGTCAGTAGTTGCATAGCAACTAAGATAGAAATAGACATTTATTATTTTACAAAAAAGAAAAAAAATAATAATAAAAAAAGAAAAAGTGTATTTGCTTTAGCCGAAAAAAAATCTTATGTTCTGTTTTTAAATTTGAAGCAATCTAATTATGACGTGTCTATATATTCTTCGCCAGCACTAACTTTGAAGAAATTATTTTTTTTTTTTTGTTTCGGAGCACTTACAGCTTTTTCTTTCATTTATCTAGTCCCCTTTGTGCCTAGCGCAACCATATGTAAGCATCCAATACACTAAGGCTCCATGCATGGATTTAATCCCTTACCGCACGGTCCAGGTATCTGGTGTTCTCTTAAGTTCGCTTATCTCCGTACAGAGCGAGACCCCCAAAGCACGAGTTCTGTTTCAAGACATGTCTATCCTTGAATGTGTTTCTGAGTTATCGTAGAGGATGTGTCTAGTTTTCCTAGAGCCCTTCTCTTCCCCAACTTTGATGAAATCACCGTACAGAGGCGTTTTCGCCACCGTGGAAGACCACTGGTCAAGAGTATATCAAGAGTATACTAGAGTTAAAAAAGCGGAGCTAGGATTTAACCTTTAATAAAGGATAAAAATTGTACAGTTTGTATTATGATAGCCTACTGTTAGATTCGATATCAAAAATCTTCTTTTAACTTTATATTACGAATATGTTAAAAAAAAACAATAAATATTTTAATAACCAGTTGTTATTTAATATGATATATTTATCTGGTTTTATAATATCAGATTTTTTCTAGAAGAAAACGATGTATTTTTGTCTCTAAATATTGGAGTGTTCATATGCGGCTATTAAAAAAAGGTTTTCCAAGTGATTTTTTGTTTAAACTTTTAGCATAGTAGAGTGGAGCGTTTTGCCGAGTTTATCGACAACTGGAACAGCGCAACCTCCATTACTTCCAAAAGTGTGAACATAGCTGCTGGAAGTAGATTTTCTATCAGTGGACATTACTCCAGTGAACATGAAGAGTTAAAGTCTAAGCAAATAGAAGACTATTCTGCTACTATCAGAGTTCAACTGAGATACCCAAGGCAAGTTGTACACAACTACAATCTAACTAATACCGACCGGATAAGCCTATTAAAAAAACAACCTTTTATAAACTACCATGTTTTTAGTGTACGATATTAAACTTCTGTAGCATCTAAACATATGGGTGTTTTTAACTTCTCACTTAGATCTTACAGAAATGAAAATTCTCCCTATCAGGTCCACGTTCTGATGCAACGGTTACTTTTTTCTTTTCTAAAAGTGAAAAATGTGTTTATTTAAATCAACTAATCAAACAGTCATTTCATTAAAATAAATCATTTTTACAACTATTCACTATTAATAGTAACACAAACTGGAGTATACTTAGTAGGGGGAGGTGTCCATTTACCAAATTTGTAACACATTTGTTTGCAAACGATTTAAGATATTTTAGTAGAAAAAAAAATTACAATTGTATCGCTAAGTTAAATAAGTCCTGTCATACTAACTACTGTATTTACACACAAAAATGTTTACTTTCATTTTTTAAGAAAAAAGTTAGTATGCTAATAAGTGGAGCATAATTTAATTTTCTCATAGCAAAGTTCTTTTTTAAAAATAATTATTTCATAAAAATATTTTTTTTAGAAAATTCATAAATATAAGTAGATTATATTTAAAAAGAAAAATAATTTACATATTTTTGTAGTTATATTTACCATCTATATTTGTAAAATGTGAAAACAAGTCAAAAGTACTACATTAATCATTAGAAAGTCTTAAATAATCATATTATATTCTTCGTTAATTTTTTTTACCCAGTATTTCTTTGTGTGTCTTTTTAAGTTCCATTTGTTCCTCTGCCATGTTTATAAAGCAAAAAAAAAAAAAAAAACGACTACCGAAAATCTGATTCCATTTTCGGAAAAAAATAATCTTATTTAACTTCAAAGATACCACTGACTGACTGACTTACGTACTGATTGATCAATATATCTCTTAAACTGTCGTTCGGATTTACAAGAAATTTGGAGAATAGGTTCCTTTTGCCTTCTAGGAGCTCACATTGAAGAACCAATTTTGACATATTTTCGACCGCAAACTTTCTATTAATCTTTATATGTTGTTGTTTTTTTCCCTATTTTTTTCCCAGAATGCCAAAGTTTACATATAAGAAAAAAAAGTAAAGTTCCCTTTTCAAACCTTGTGGTCTAAAGAGAATTTTTAAAAAAGCACAGAAAATCTTTAATTTTAATATGTTTTCCCCTAAGTAAATAGTATCTTTTTATATGCCCTAGGACATTTAAATTCCTATTAGAGGTGTTGCTAATAAAAAAAAAAACGAATTCTACTAGCATCAAAAAGATAAACTGCCTTGTTGTACCACATTTACAGGTATGAAGCAAAACTTCAACCAGATTCAGAGTTAAGTCCACAATTTAAAAGTCGACTGCTAAGCATTGCTGTTAGAATAGAACTTAACCAAACACGTCAAGCTGATTATGAGGCGCAGCTACTAGTGCGAGATTTCGGTGAGTTCTTTGGATTGTGTTAACTTGAAATGAACAGAGTGTATGTGAATTTTAATAGGGATGTATGCTCACAAAGGGTAAACAAACATTTTCACTATCTGTAAAGTCCCGTTTAAACATCTCATTATTCACCATAAATCTGAAACAAAAATAATAAAGGTGACAAGACAGACTGCTCCAAGTTAAATAGAAATAGTTAATAGCGGAAAAAATCCTTGAAAGAATTCTCATTGACTAACAGACCAACTCCAATCTCGGCAATGTGCTCTCTGAAAGTCAGAGTGGTTTTCAGGCTGGTGCATCGGGTATGATTTTTATTTTTCATTAAAGAATTCGACACAGTGAGTCATGATGGATTATGTAGAATTTCATTTCTTTTTTCAAGATTCTTAAACAGTTGATTGTGGGTTAAAATGTAGAAAAGGATACAATGGTGAACTATCAGCTTTTTTGTCAAGAATGGTTAAAAGCAGGCTTGTTTGTTTACCCTTTACAACAGGGGTGGGCAACCTACGGCCCGCGGGCCACATGCGGCCCGCCGAAGTGTTTTATGCAGCCCGCGAAAGCCTAAATAAATCATTATAAATATCCATAGAAATTTTTGAAACTTTTGATTCTTATCACTTGTAATAAAGAGGCTAAAGAAACATTGTCTCTAAATGTCTTTCTAAAGAGTTTTATTACAAAAAAAAAAAACGAATATTATATTTAATAGCAATACTATATAGATTCAGTAAAAGACATAAGCCCTGTCCAGTATTTATTCAATGCTTTGGAGAACTGTGTTGAAAGAGTTGGGCGGGCTTGTACAAGGGTAACAACTGATGGAGCTTTGACTGAGAAAAACAACCGTTTTAATAAAATAAA
>JADKLZ010084214.1:0-13009 GCA_021533235.1 Biomphalaria straminea
TTCCCTGCAAAGTAATAAGGATTAATGTCAAAATATTTTTACTTCCCTTCATTGACAATTTTTCGATTGCCTCCCTTGAGATCTGGAACACCACTTCCTCGTCGTCAAGGTGGCAATCCCGTCTGGTAGAGTCAGCGTTCTGGGAGTACCTTTTTCCGACAATATTCCCCGACTTACTATTAGTCATGGGCGTCTATTAGAGTCGTACTAAAAGTATTTTATTTAATTGAAATATGTGACATATGCAGTTGCAAGATAGCTATATCTTGGTTAAGTTAATTATAAATATAAGAAATTTGTATCATAATTAAGCTAGGAATAAAATTATAGAGGTTTTCTAAAACATAGTAACAGAATCAATGAGATGTTGGCATAATGAATAGGAAGATGGGTCCATAGTCATCTGGCGGTTGTTATATTATTGTAATCTCCCTTGGAACAGATCATTGGTTCTTCCTTTACGCCTAATATTGTAGTTCGTTATCCGAGTTCCTTAAAAAACAAAAGAGTTCTTTGTCTATTTTGTTGTATTTCGATCTTCGGTGACTGTTTAAAGTTGATACACTTCCTCATTATCACGGCGACTTGGTTGTTGAAGGGTTATCACATTTTCCCATCACCAGGTGTTGGCTGTCTTTTGTACAGGTGATCTGTGAACAACTATAGACAATATTTCATTTGTTGGGTGCGCTGGTCGTGGGTCACTCTCTAAGATAAGGAAATTGTCATATCGTACGGGCTTTCTACTGGCTAGCCGTGTTCTAAGAGTATATAGCAGGTAGATTACACGTGTTTTATGAGTTAATTTTTTCTCTTTGATCACGTGTACAAAGGAACGTAACCAGGGAAAAACAAATTAGTCTTGTAGAGGTGTTTACTTCCCGTCAAGAAAAACAGTTCTTGGGTAATTTTCCGTTAAAAGGGTCCTTACACGTTTACGTGCTCACATAAACATTAATTAATATATTACTTAATAACAAATTAAATGTCACGGTGAAGTAAAAAAAAAAAATAGAACAGAGCTGGGGTTTAGCAAGTTTGTGAAGTACATTAATTTAAACAATTTTAACAACTGATATTATCTATTCTATGTTTAATTATTTTTCTAAATATTAAGTCTAACTTATTGGGATGTACAGATATATTATCATGAACAACTTTAGTTATACTGCGCCAAACTAGACTTCTGTATTCTGAAACTATTATTAAATTAAAGATATAAGTCTTTTTACATGTTATTATAGGTAACTTATTTAGAACAATAGCTAAGTTAAGATTAACATTACATTTACAATTTGCATTCAAAAGGTCTTTCATAGTACTTCTGACATTCTCGAACATTTTACATTGTAAGAACAAATGATTTTCATTGTTCCAATTGTCTGCATGACATAAGGCACATGTGTGTACATTTCTCTTCTTAAATTTAATTGGGGTCATGTTGTAAATTAGCCTGTAGGCCACCTCCCTCGCTTTGGGTGTTATGCTTTTGTTGTGTAAGTGCGTGAATGTGTCTGTATGTGTGTTGACTGTTATTCCTTGTTCTCTCCCCCACTTTATTCTAATTTCTAAATTTTCTTTGAGTTTGTTTCTAAGTGCTGTGTAGATGTCTTTGGATGTGTGGTGTATTAAATTTTCGTTGTTTTGTAAATGTCTAGCTAGTGATCTATAGAAAGGGTGAGTGTATGTGCCGAAAAAATGGGGGTTGTTGTTTTGGATGGGAAGAATTTTGTTTAGCCTCAGGCCGAAATAGTACAAGGTTAGGGGGAATTTTTCGGGGGACCTAACTACTTTTCCTAAATATTTTAACCTTTGTACTTTTATTTTTGTATTCATGTCTTGTAGGCTAATCCCCCCGTCTTTTTTGTCTTGAATTAGTGTGTTGTGTTTTATGTTTGTGATTGTATTTCTGAAAATGTATTTCCTAATTATTTTGTTTATTTTGTCTATGAAGTTGGGAGGTGGCTCTACAGCGTTGGTCAGGTAAAGGACTTTGGGTGTAATTAAGCTGTTGGTTAAAATGGCTCTGCCAAAAATGGTGGATGATGTGTGTCGAAATAATTGTAAAATGTTTTTTGTCTTGTCAATAATAGCGTCCCATTGTTTCGTCACGTAGTGTGTCGGGTCTCTGGTCCACACGATGCCGCATATTTTTATTTCTGTCTCTATTCTAAACCCGTGAGTTTTCTTTGGGGGGACCTCCCACCTCCCCAGGGACATGATGGAAGATTTGGAAAAATTAATTTTGGACCCGCTCGCCCTCCCAAATAGTGTAAATTTCTCTATCATCTTTTTAACATCTTTTTCTGAGGTGGGGAACAGGGTGGTATCATCTGCGTATGCTTTGATTTTAACTAAGGGGGTGGGGCCCGGGATTTTAATGCCTACTATTTCTGAGTCTAATCTTATACTTTCTAACAGGGGTTCCAGGCAGAGGGTGTATAGGAAGGGGGATAGGGGACACCCTTGCCTGACTGGTCTTCTTATGGGGATCCTATCACTAAATTTTTGGTTTATGATCAGTTGGCTTGCGGCATCTGTGTAGACCAATTTGATGTATTTTGTTAGTGTCTTGTCTATGTTAGTCTTGTCTAGTACTTTAAAAAGGTAGTCGTGGTCAATTCTGTCAAATGCTTTCTCTTGATCAACGGACATGAGGGCTGCCTTTAAGTCCTTGTCCTTGCAGTAATAAATAATGTCTCTTAAAAAGTGGTTTAGTTCGTCAATATTCTTGTCAGGGTTACTGCAGTATTGGTCTTGTCCTATTAGGAGTGGGATTATGGGTTTTAGTCTTAGGAAAATCATTTTGGTCATAAGTTTGTAGTCTGTGTTTAATAGGGAAATTGGTCTGAAGTCGCTAGGTGAGGTGTTATTTTCGGGTTTTTTGGGTAGTAGAGTAATGTATGCGAGGTTAAAGTCTTTTGGTGTCTGTCCTTTCCCTAACATGTCTGTGTATAGTTTTATCAGTAACGGTCCTATTTGGGGGAAGAAGGCTTTGTAAAATTCGTATGTTAAACCGTCGGGACCTGGGGATTTGTCGTTTTGGGTCATGTCTAGGGCAGCCTTCAGTTCCGCTAGAGTGAAGGGTCTGTCTGCGGTTTCTTTGTCTGCGTCTACTATTGTTTTAACATTGTTTAAGAAAAAATTCTGTGCGTCTGCTGCTGTCGGTTCTTTCTTGTATATTTCTCTAAAAAATTTGCAAAATATGTCATTTATCCGTTTGTGGTCTTGTGTTTCTTCTCCGTCAGTGTCTTTTATTGTTGTAATTGTCCTGTCTTTCTGTACATTCTGTTCTGCCGTTAAATATAGTTTGTTTGGTGATTCCGATAAACTTGGGTACTTGCATCTGATTTCTGCCCCTTTATATTTATACTTATATATGTCTTCTAACTGTCCTTGTAGTTCTATTTTGTCAATGTCGTTCGTTGTTGTTTGTAATCTGTCTCTAAGTCTTGTCTCTTCGTCTTTTAATTTTTTACTTTTAATCTTTGCTAAAACTATCACTTGTTGTTTAATGGACTCTTTGAGTACCGGCCACATTTGTATAATTTTCCCTTCGTTTCCCTCTTCTCCTATGCAATTCTGGATCGTGTCTGCGATAGATTTTTGGATTTGCGGTTCTTCAAGCAGACTTTTGTTAAATTTCCAAAAATTTCGTTGTTTTTTAACCTCCTTATTCTCTCCCCCTATTTTAACTAATACTCCTTTGTGGTCTGTGTAAGTCAATGTCTCGTCCAGGTGTTTTATTTCGTTAATTTGAATGTCGTTTGGTGTGTAAAAACGGTCCAGTCTAGTCTCCACTGGGTGTGTGCTATGCTTCATTGTAGTATCCTTCCCCTTTGGGTACACTCCCCTGTAAGCGTCCCCTATTCGATGTTGAACTTTTATCTCTTTGAGATAGTCGTTAGTTTGAGTTTGGGTTTGAGGGGGTGGACCCTGCGTGTTCGTGTGTTTCCTGTCTAATTGCGTTTCTATGTAGTTGAAGTCCCCACCTAATATTATTTTTTCCCCTACGTGTTTGCTGTGTAGCTCTTCGCTCAGAGTTTCAAAAAACAAAGGCCTTTCTGCACTCTGAGCTGGAGCGTAAATGTTCACTAGAGTGTATGCGTGTTTTTGTGATTCTACCTTAACTATGACTACCCTACCGTTATTTTCTGTGTGTGTGTATGTAACCTTGAATCTGTTAGATGTCTGTAAAATAGCCTCCCCTCTTGCTTTCTGCCCTAAACTAAAGTACCCACCCGCAAAACCCATGTCTGAGGTGATTTTCATTGCCTGGTATCGTGTGTGCGTGTTTGTCTCTTAAAGATATATAAAGTCTGTTTTGTAGGTGTTGGCTAAGTGTACTAAATATTTGTGTTTGTTATTTAAGCTTCTGATATTTAGAGAGAGAATTGTGATGTCTGCCATGTCTGCGTGTGGGTGGGTTGTTGTGTGTGCGTGTTAACATTCTATCGTATTCTATGAGTGCGTGTTTGTGTGTGTCTGTGTGTGGTCCACTATTTTGATTTGCTTTTTGTGTTTATGAACTGGAGTGTGTGCCAGGGTCCTCCCCCTCATCTATGATCAAATGGCCTGGGGAATCAGGAAACTTCACTTCCCTCTCTCCCTCCTCTCTCGTTTCGCCCTCCTCCTCCACCTCTACCTCACCGCACTGGCCGTCAGATAGTGAAGAGGAGGAGGACGATAGGGTCCTCTTTCTGTTTATTTGGGTCGGAGTGTCAGGCTCCGATCTTACTTTTTCTTCTGGTTTAAGTCTTTTGTGGGAGTTTGACCCTCCCGCGCTCCCTCCTCTTTCTACCTTTTTGGGGGAGGGGGCTGATTCCTTATCCTTACCAGTTCCTCCCTGCCCATCTGAGGCCTTCCTCCTCCTCTCTACTACTTTAAATCCTTCTTCTTCCCCTGACCCACCCTCCTGGGTACTTTTTGCACTCCCTCCTTTTAGGGCCGTAGCGTATGATGTTTTGGGGGGTTCTGGGATCTTTACCCCTTCTTTTTTATTACCCCTAGGGGTGGTTCTGGTTGGGCACTGGTTTGACCAATGGTCCTCTTTTTGGCAGTGCCAGCACTGTTGTCTCCTCCCCGGGGTTGTAATTAGAACTCTGTACGTTCTCGGGTCATCCTCATACTTCAGCTGGATGTAATGGGGCAGTTCGGCTCCCTTCCTCGGTCTGATCCAGCTGACCCACTTGTCTGTCCCATCTATTTTTTGGGCCTCTGCTTTGGAGCCATCCTCCGCCATACTATTGACAATTTCTTCCATTTTGGACTTAGAGATGCGGGGGGACACCCAGTGGAGGGTGATTTTGATCTTTTCTTCTTCCAGGGTGGTCACCTCCACCCTGAAAGTGTCTTCCTTTCCGAAGGTTCGGCCCAGTATCTTTCCCCTCACCGCGGGTGAGGAGACGCCGAGAAACCACAAATACGGGTTCTCGAACCGGTACAGGGGACCCACCTCCTCCGGCCTGAGCCCCAAGGCGGCAACGATGGTCGCCATCGAGGCTCTGACTGCCCCCTGTCCGGATAGTTTGAGAAGAAGGGTCCCCGGAGGATGGACGAGGCCTCCCTCCAGATCCTTCTTCTCAATCATGAATGTCTTAATAGACATGTTAGTAAACAACAAAGTTAAGAAATTAAAAAAAAGGTAAACAGAAAATGAATAAAAATAGTGTGCTCCTTGCACAGAAAAACACAGAACAACACTTAATATCCAAATAGAATCAAAACACAATGAAGAGTAACGAAATATAACACATCCAACGATGAAAATCCAAAACTCGGAAACAAAACGGAAAAAATGAAAAAGGCTGTGGGAAAAAATTTTAAACAGGTGCTTTTTATGAGATAATTACTTAGAAAGTAAATGTTCTAAGATTTAGACAAAATGGAACATGTAATGTGTTGCTATATATCAAATTTTTAATTGCCTTAAATTAGGTTTCATTTATATTGCATACTAATTAGGTTTTTTCTCTTTAAATACTGCTTGCATAAAATATTTTTAAAAATTAGATTTTGAGCTTTTAGAAAAAAAAAGTAGCCGTTGCATCAGAACTTTGAATGATCTATATTATCGTGATGTCAGATTTTCATTATCGCATCTACTTTCTGAGCACTAAACGGGACGGTCGGACAGACAGACAGACAGACGTACAGACAGACAGACAGACAGACGGACAGACAGGCCACACAAAACTAATAGCGTCTTTTCCCCTTTCGGGGGCCGCTAAAAAAGCAAATTATGCACTCAAAATGCTATAATCGTAGACAAAGATAGTTTTGAGTTTGACCCCTTCCCTTTTCAGCGGGGTATAATGCTAAAAAATAACTCTTTAATATAAAAATAAAGATGGTTTTGAATCATCTTATAAAGGGTTTTGAGGTTGAAAACCTCCTCTTTATTTTATTCTAAACTATTCAAACTACTCTCACCAATTTCTATGAGCCTAGCTAAATGGGGCTTTGAATTTGTTGAAAAAAAATAATTTTTTAGTTTAAAACAAATCAACAGATGAGTTTGACTATAAAACTTTCCTTTTCGATATAAATCTCAAGCAAAATACACTAATATAATTCCAAGAGCGTAGCTAAGAGAGGTTACAAATTTCTACAGTCCATCAAAAAAAAAAAACGACTAAATGTTGCTCAACAAAGATAGCTAAGAAAAATTTTAGATATCAGTTATAGAGATTGGGTCTTAATCAAAGAAATCGTATGCCAAACTGGGAGTCAACCCTTTATTACTGTTGTAACAAAGCGTCGCATTAGGTTTTCGGGAAATTTATTCCGACTAAAAGAATTACGCATACAAAGAGTTGAGATGAAATGGAGGCTAATACGAGGAAAGCGAAAAAAGAGACATCATTGCACAAATTCACGCGACACTTTCATAGGTTTTTGAAATACAACTTTTAATAGCAGATAATGCATGTATTTGTTTGCTTTTAATACCGGAAATTGTGCTTGGCGGCGGGAACAGCGCTGGGGGAGCTTACAGCGCTCACTTTCACCCTCTTGCAGAAAGAACCCATATATACTACTTAAAATTTAATGTGTAAAGAAAGATCTTTTTATTCGCTAAATTAAGTCTTTAAAAATATTTTCTCTCTCTTTTTTTTGTTTGATACACATGATTAGGCAGAAACGTAGCTTACAATCAGGCTGCAACACAGTCATCATTCTGGGAAACAAAAGGAAATGAAATTTTAGCTGTTGATGGAAAAACTAACTCGAATTTCAAAGATGGTAGCTGCACTCATTCGGGTGAAGAGAAGTCGCCGAGTTGGAATCTGACCTTGCAGAGTCACTACATTATTAAAAGGATCATTCTCTATAACAGGGGTATACAACTTTTTTTTAAATTTGTATTTTTCAGAAAAATTCATTTGTGACACATATTCTTTAGAGTAAATCTAAAAGACATTTAGCCACGTATTATAGTCAGTGCGTCAGGATGTCCAACCCCATTGTCATTAGCAGTGTTAAATATGGACATTATGTTACATCATTTCCAAACAGAGTGTTACATTTAATGAGCTTACGTGCCTAGATTAAAAAAAAAAAGCTTTGAGATAACGCTACCTAAAGATCTCCATAATTGCATTAATAATGTGAAATTCAGGTTCCAGAGTTTTGAATTCAAGGTTTTCTTTCTCTTAGGTAACGAGCTCTTTTGTCAGAAGCTTACTGGCTTAGGCGCCAATCGCCTTTATAGTGTAAAATCTCTACTTGTGTCTTATTGTCAGGTGTTGAAATTTAACACACATATTATTAACATCTTTGTATAGTTAATGGAGTATTCATTAACATAAATAACCATAATTATTTCTTCTTTCTTATATGATCATCTCATTGCTGACATTATAATTTTAAATATCAGGTGGCCGAGCTTTCATAAGAAAGGTTATATACCCGAAGTCATTTTGGGATTTTTTTTTTATAATTACAAAAATAAACGATAGGATAAAGACTACTAATTCGAAGAATTCTTAGTGTTCTGTTTGTTCTATATGTAAATTGGTACGTTCAGACATTTAATTTTGGAATTAGTATATTCAATTATGGCTTTAGTACGAAACATCGAGTGACGCAAATTTCTACGTTATTGGGTAAAACTGCAAAGACTTTCTTCCAAGCCAATAATAGTAGGCCTACGATAGTTTTACGCTGTCTAGACTGTAGGAGGACTTAAGAGACTTGATATTTAATCGCCATGTACAATTACATATAGAACAAACAGAACACTAAAGAAACTCTTTAGATTATTTTACGGGATATGTGTCCTGCTCAGCCAGACTGTCAGACTATAAGAAGTTCATACCGGCTTTTGCCATCCATCTATCCCAGTGGTGCTACTGGTGCTACAGCCCATGGAAGGATATGGCCTGCTTTTACACATCCCTCCATTCAGATATCTCCTATGCCTTTCGTCACCACGCCCTAACCCCAAGTTTTTTACTGAGGTTTATAGTTCAATCAAAAGTGGCTGCAGCGTACACAAACTCGTTGACCGCTAGCTAATTATCTTGTTCAGTGTGAGAAAGTAAGGCGTACAGCAACTGTGCAATCACCATTTCCTTTGGTTTGCTACGGGACATTAGATTCTGAAGCATGAACACATGGTCATAATTTTACCAGCAAAATAATAATTATAATAAGGCTTGACATCAAATCCGAAGATTAATGAGGAATCTACACCGCTCTACGCAATTAAAGTGTAAACAATTTATTAAGCACTTAAAACGCAATAACTAATCATACATCGGTAGATTTAATTTCATTACTTTCCTTCCATATATATGGCTCCTTCTGTCTCGGAAGACAATGGATGCGCCGAGATAAGTCACTGGCTTTGGTTACGTCTTGAGATGGGGCAGAATCTGGAGTGGCTGATCATGCCAATTCTGGATCTGCATAGTTTGCCACAGTTTGTGCATTTATATTCCTCAGTTTTAGGGCTGGCTGACAGCAGGGAAGCTTTCTTTTTCATTCTCTTGGCCGATGCAGCTTCATTTCTTTTACATTCAGCAAAGTTCGTGCCAGCTCGCACAGTCTGTCTCCATGCTGTTCGGTCTTGGGCTATCTCCTCCCACATGCTTTGGTCCATGCCCGTTGCCTTCATGTCTCGCTTGCAGACATCTCTGTAAGTTAATCTTGGGCGGCCCTTAGGTCTGGCTCCCTCTGCTAGCTCAGCGTATATGATGTCTTTCGGGATTCTTCCATCTGGCATGCGCGTGACATGACCCAGCCAGCGTAGTCTTCTCTGTTGAAGAAGAGCATAGATGCTGTGCATGTTGGCTCGTGTCAAAACGTCCTGGTTGGTGGCACGATCCCTCCAGGAGATGCACATTATGCGTCGCAGGCAACGTAGGTGGAAGCCATTTAATCTGTGTTCTTGACGCATGTAGGTTGCCCAACTCTCACTGCCATAGAGGAGTATGCTTAGGACGCAGGCATTGTAGACAAGGATTTTTGTTGCCGTGGTCAATCTGGTGTTTTCCCACACACGCTTAGAGAGTTTTGCCATTGCTGCAGATGTCTTCCCTATTCTTTTTGTAAGCTCATTGTCTAAGTCAAGGTTGCTGGCTATCGTTGTTCCCAAGTATGTGAACTCTTGCACCACCGTAAGTGTGTGATTTCCGATGTAAATCACTGGTGTTTCTGAAACATCGTGTGCCAGGATTTCAGTCTTGGAGAGACTAATTGTAAGTCCAAACTCCTGACAAGCAACTGCCAGTGCATTCACAAGCCTCTGCAATCCTTCTTGTGAATGAGATATGAGTGCGGCATCGTCGGCAAACAGCAGTTCTCTTATCAAGATACGCCGTCTCTTCGTTTTTGCTTTAAGGCGTGATAGGTTAAAAAGCTTTCTATCAGATCTACTGTGGATATATACTCCATCTTCCAGGTATTTGAAAGCGCTGGTGAGTACAACCGAAAAGAAGATGCCGCCGAATAGTGTTGGAGCCAGAACACATCCTTGTTTTACTCCGCTCTTGATGGAGAATGGCCTAGAGGCGGAACTGTCAAATTGTACGGTGCCCTGCATATTTTCATGGAAAGCTGACACTAGTTTCCGTAGCTTGTTTGGACAGCCGATTCTCTCTAATACAGCAAACAAGCCAGTTCTGCTGACAAGATCAAACGCCTTGGTCAAGTCAATAAAGGCTATAAAGAGGGGCTGCCTTTGTTTTCTGCTTTTCTTCTGTAGCTGCCGCAGGGAGAAGATCATATATGTTGTGGATCTACCAGCTCTGAAGCCTCACTGCGATTTTGGGTAAACTCGTTCTGCCAAGATCTGCAGCCGCTTCAGTATTACTCTGGCATAAGCCTTCCCAACTATGCTAAGGAGTGAGATGCCTCTATAAATGTTACAGTCGGTGCGGTCGCCCTTATTTTTGTAAATTGTTACAATGTTGGCATCCTTCAATTCTTGGCGGACCATTCCATGCTCCCTGCACAAACTTAGCAGATCATGGAGTGGCTTGGTTAGGGCATGCTTCCCAGCCTGAATAACTTCAGCAGGAATTCCATCTCCTCCGGGTGCTTTCCCGTGTGCAAGCATGTCAATGGCTGTACTCAGTTCTTTTACAGAGGGTGTTTCGTCTAATTCGCACAAAACTGGAAGTGGTGGGAAGTTAGATAAAGCAGTTGGCGAGATGACATTTTCAATCTGATAAAGTTCTGCATAGTGCTCCACCCAACGCTCCATTTGCAGTGCACGATCACTAATGATTGAGCCATCTTTTGACTTAAGTGGGGCACACTTGCTGGTGTGAGGTCCAAAGGCTTTTTTTCATGCCCTCGTAGAGTCCTCTGATGTTACCAAAGTCGGCACAGGACTGGATGTTTTCACATAGGTCCTGCCAATATTTATTTGTGCACTGTCTTGCTATTCGTTGGGAATCGTTTTGAGTAGATCTGAGTGCTTGTAAGTTGCCAGGGGTGGGCTCCTTCTTGTATTTTAGCATGGCTGCTCTCTTGTTTCTGGTGGCAGTTTTAATTTCTTGCAGACTTGCTTCAAACCAGTCTTCATTTTTCTTTGTTTTGTTGCCAAAGACCAGTGATGATGTTTGGTACATAGTATCACGTATGAGCGTCCAGGTTTTTTCTACCTCAGTCACTGAAAAGTTTTTGAAAGCTTCCTCTAATTTCTTTGTGAATTCAAAGCAAAGATCAGCATTCTTTGTGTTTGCAGTATTCAGGCGTGCTTTACTTTTTCCCTGTGATGAGTGAATCTTAGTAGGCCGTAGTCTTGTCCGGCAGGACACTAAAGTGTGATCAGTATCACAGTCCGCACTTTGAAAGCTACGTGTCAGCAGTATGTTTCAAATGTCTCTTTTCCGTGTCAGTATCATATCCAGCTGGTGCCAGTGTCCAGACCTAGGATGCCTCCATGAGACACAGTGCTGTGGTTTTGTCCTGAAATATGTGTTCGTAATGCAGAGCTTATGGTATGCGCAGAATTCAAGAAGTCTTTGCCCGTTCTCGTTCATCCTGCCTATTCCAAAAAGCCCAAGGCAGTCTGGCCAGGTAGTGTAGTCTGCGCATACTCTTGCATTGAAGTCACCTAGAATGAACATGTGATCTTTTTGAGGAATAGTCTCAATGGCTTCCTTTAGGTCTTCGTAGAACTTGTCTTTGTCCTCTTGGGGTGAACATAGTGTAGGGGCATAGGCACTAGTTAGAGTGGCTTTTCCAGATGCAGTCATCATACTTATGCTTAGTAGCCTTTCCGAGCCACCAACTGGAGGTACAATTGTTGGAAGTAGACTGTTCTTGACAGCAAAGCCCACACCATGCATTCGCGTCTCTTCCTGTGCTTTTCCTTTCCAAAAGAAAGTGTAATAAGCTTCACGGAGCATGCCGTCATCGGCCAATCGGGTTTCTTGGAGAGCTGCAATGTCAATGCCTAGTCTCTTCAGCTCGTTGTTAATGACTGCCGTCTTCCTTGCATCGGCGACCTGCCGTAGGTCATCTGTAATACCATAAAACATTGTTCTGACGTTCCATTTCACTAGTCGCATAATAGGAATTTTCTTTTTCATTTTTCTTCTTTTGTTGCTTGGTGCAAGTTTACAGCCTACTTGTCGTTTTAAACTAAGCTCTAAGCACCCATTAGAGCTGGCAGGCTGTGGCGGATCAGCACCCAACTGTCTGGGGGCTGCCCAGGTTGAGGCGGGCGGTAGCTGATCAGTGAGGCGCGAAGACCTCTCCCACCGTCAGAGACAACCCGTGGCGTCCATACATTACGCCAATCAAGTTGGACTTATAACGCGTAACTGTTGTCTCCCGTGTTTTTTTTAGCCACTTTGCAGCAGCACCAGAGTGTCCTCTCCGGGGCGCATTCTTGGGTCTCAGATAAAGGGGTCATGGGTGGCCCATGCGTCATGATCCCTCTCTCGACCTTGCTGATGTGATCCAAAGGAACGCAACGCATTACATTTGGCACCAACTCAGTTGCAGAAGCTGCCGGAGGGAATTCCGTAGCTGATACTCTTAACGCCTAAGGGGCTTCACTCCTGATTTTTCCTCGAGGTTGTCTCCTTAAGCCTTAGTAACGCAAGGCAGCGTGGGTTTGAAGTCAGAGTACCCCTCTCCTAGATGAATTGCCTTACTAGGCTGACGAGCTCCATCTGCCCGAAGCTCCTGGTTTTGTGGCGCCAGGTAACCGCCTTCACCCCTTCACCTGTTAGTAAAGCAGTTTCGCCGGGCTTAATATCTAAGCCACACGAGCAGGCCAGGTGCTGGACTTAGTTGTCAGAGGCTATCTGAGACGCATGCCTTTAGGAGTATTTTATAGACAATGGGAGCTTATCCCCATTGACACCCCTGGCCATGACAACCTTGAAACCAGGTTTCCTTCCATAGTTCTATAATAAATCAATCTTCAATACGATGGTGCGCAAATGTTTAATTAGGTCCATTGATACTTTAAAACTCGTTCTTGTTTGCATTGTACTACGGTAAGCCTAGTGACGTAAGCATCGTTTTTCCCGTTTACGTCATG
>JADKLZ010084226.1:0-13209 GCA_021533235.1 Biomphalaria straminea
CATCTGATAGAAACAGGTAAGGTTTACATCATCTGATAGAAACAGGTGAGGTTTACATCATCTGATAGAAACAGGCGAGGTTTACATCATCTGATAGAAACAGGTGAGGTTTACATCATCTGATAGAAACAGGCGAGGTTTACATCCTCTGATAGAAACAGGTGAGGTTTACATCATCTGATAGAAACAGGTTAGGTTAAACATCCTCTGTCCCATGGACTGTAAGACTGAAAGGGAATATCGTATTAAATTTCTACTCCCTTGTATTGTGATATGAAAATTAAATGACAGAACACTAGTCTCCGTGAAACTACTTTTGGAACCTATGTAACGTGTACAATTAAGAGAATATCATGCATCAGGTTTGGCAATAGATCTGGCTAGTATGTTAGGTTATTTTTTTTATTCTTTAAATTGTTTACTTGTCTTGATAACTATATGACTTTATCAATATCTTTCATTCTCTATTTGTAGAAAACTTAAGTATAGTAAAATATTATTTAAGTAGTCGACCTGCGGCATAGCATACGCCGCTATTTTCCAGGGCAGGCCTTAGGCACTGCAACATATGCGACCACAGTGGGTCCCGCACTTTCTTTGGACCCGTGCTACATTTTAGGTGTATAAATTATTAAATTGAACCATTTTATAACATATAACAGATTTCCCGCGGCCTCTTGACGACCGGCGGCATAGCATACGCCGCTATTTTCCAGGGCAGGCCTTAGGCACTGCAAAATATGCGACCGCAGTGGGTCCCGCACTTTCATTGGACCTATTCCTTTTTCCAGTCTATATTTATGTATGTCTATGGACCCGTGCTAATTTTTAGGTGTATAAATTATTAAATGAAACCATTTTATAGCATATAACAGATTTCCCGTGGCCTCTTGGACTTGATTTACCAGAAGCCCCTAGAAATCTCATGAAATGTTATTAAATATAGGCCTACGAAAAAGTCCTGGAAATCTCCGGAAATTATTAAATGTCGATCTAGATTAGTTTCAAGAGTCTTACGACACAATAGGCCTATAATCTCTTCCGGCTTCCACTTTTTTAACCTCCCTTCCATTCACTACACAAATTCATAAGAGAGAAACAAATATTTGTGCATTGTACTTCATTTTATGTCTAGAATCTATGTCTTTAAATTGTGTTTAATCTCTAAGACTGAGGATCATGCAATTTTTATTTTTTTTTCATAATTTAGAAATCATAATTCAATAGTAGATATATATATATACATGTGTTTTCAAGTTACAGGAAGCTACTTCCTTTTTCCGGTCTATATTTATTTATGTCTATGCTATTTTGTGAATGAAATAGTGCGGTGCGGATTGGGTCCATTCACACCGTGGTGCGTACGCCATGGGATCTTCCCTATTTACTCGTTGTTGTCTGACCTAGTTCTTTGAGAAATATAATATAGATGACGTTTGTTTCACTTCCCATTACGTTCAAGGATAATATACGTACATTTCTATTTTCCCTTTGCCCTTGTAAGGGTAAGAAAGTAGTGCATTAACTCTTTCTCTCCTAACTGACGATACCAACGTTGATTCAACCAGAATGTAGTAAATAATTACGGAGAGAAAGAGTTAAATGGCTACATACTTTTATTAAAAACATTTTGTATACACTATTTTCAGTGGTCGTCATGAACTGAAAACAGAGCCCGATGGAAGTTTTTTCATTGACAGAGATGGCACCCACTTTCGCTATGTTCTCAACTACCTACGTGATGGCTGTATAAGGGAGGGAACTCTTCCCCCGAGTGACACAACGTGGAGAGAACTCTTGACTGAAGCAGAATTTTATCAACTAGACGAGCTGGCTAACTTTCTAAAAGAACTCATCAGCAAAAAAGATTCAGAAGGTTGATCCTACGCACATACACTTGACTTGTTACTTATGGTTAATGTATATACCTACATATGTATGATAAGATACTCTTGTTGATTGTTAAAGCTGTGTTGAATGTGATAATCACAATCAAACTAAACAAAGCACTGAGGAATATAAAAGTAGTTTTTTGTCCCAAAAAATTAAATTGACAATGTTCAATACTATATTATTTGATCCTTCATTCTTACAAAGACGCTTTTATTCTTACCAAACATGTTAATTGTAACAAATTTTATCAATGATAATATAAAAATTTTGAAATAGAGATTTCTTGGAAGTATGCATTTGTTTTTAGATATTGTAAAAATTCATTTAAAATTGTTATTGTACATTTGTTTAAAGTTCTTCACGTACTGACGAGAATCTTCATTTAATATACATTTTGTTAACTGTAATGATAGAGAAACTGCAATTATCAATTATTAAGATAAATTTTAAAATAGAGCCTAGTCTAGTTGGTTAACAGCACAAACAGTCAAACACGCACTCATAAACATACACACACATTGTGGAATGGAAACACACATACAACTTTACATCTCATAATACCAAAAGCTTAAAAAACTCCAGTTTCTTGTCATTTTTAGCGGCCCCCATAAGAGGAAAAGACGCTACTTGTTTTGTGTGGCCTGTCTGTCCGTCTGTCCCGTTTAGATATCAGAAACTATAAGAGAAAATGAAAATCGGACATCATGATATTTTAGATCGTTCAAAGTTCTGATGCAGTGGCTACTTTTTTCTTTTCCGAAAGTGAACCATCTAATTTTTTAAAATTATATATGCAAGCAGATTTTTCAAAAAAATTACACCACTTTTCAATGAAAAACTTAAGGAGAGGTAAGTCTTATTAAAAACGTTCACACGCTTGTTCATTAATAAATCAAGCTTCATTAGTACCTAGATTCGCGCATTGGTTACAAAAAATCATCTAAGGTCACGATTGAAAAAAGTATCAATGGATCATTATAAAAAAAGATTTCCCATTTATTAACTAACTCATGGAATATAATACTTTAATTACTATAATTTTGTTTCTGAAAAGAATTTTAATAGAAACTTCTTTTAATTATAAGTTAAAAAGAAATGACATCGAAAAAAAAAAACAACTAATACTTTTACCGCGCAGTTTTCACACATCCTCATTAGGCTATACACTTGACAACAATCTGAATCTACTTAGATCTATATACGAGTTGTCGAGTTATAGTCTAGATATAGTAGATTCTATATCAAAATTCTAGATCTAGTCTTAGCTATAGACTTAGAGTTTTATATCTAACTATAGATTTAGACTTAGCTGGAATTCCTCCGATCTAGACTTAGAGATTTAGATCTATTTCTAGATCTAGTTCATTTCATCTAGGCTTAGACTTAGATCTTGAATCTAGATTTAGATCTAAAACTAGGTCTAGATCTAGATAGACCTATATCTAGTTTGTTCGACAAATGACATTGGAGATACTATTAAATTAAGTAACATACCTTTAGTATCAAACTGAAAAAATAATGAAAGATTTCAAATATAGCCTATTGTTGTAACTGTGCCTTGCACCAGTGCCTTAGAGCACTAGTGAACAAAGACTAGGAGACAGGAAAGAAGTGGCATGAGTGATTGAAGAGAGTCTACATTGTTGACAAGTTAGAAGCCAACGTTTGTGCTACCTGAAGGTTGTGGAAGGGACCTGGAGCGAGGCTGGGACAGCTCTCGTTGGTCCACGTTCAGGTTGCTGGTGAGAGAACTGTTATAATTACTAGAAAGACTCTTGGAAGGCTGACGCCTGTTATGTGTTTCACTGTTAATAAAGACCTAGTTCATTGGTAACTACTGCCTTTCGTTGAGTGCCTAAGTTATTACAATATTATTCGTTTCGATATGGGTTTCCGTAGTATAGTGATTAATGTTTTTTTTAGTTGATAAATATTTCTACATTTTTTTTGTGAGTCACATCTGTAAAATCGATATGAATTTTTTGATGATTTTTAGCGGCCCCCGAAAGGGGAAAAGACGCTATTAGTTTTGTGTGGCCTGTCTGTCCGTCTGTCTGTCTGTCCATCCGTCCGTCCCATTTAGATCTCAGAAAGTAGAAGAGAAAATGAAAATCGGACATCACAATATTTAAGATCATTCAAAGTTCTGATGAAACGGCTACTTTTTTCTTTTCTAAAAGCTCAAAATCTTTTTTTTTCTACGTTCTAATGATTGGACACGATTAGAGCGTAGATTTATTTCGGGAATAATAAAGGGATAAGTTTTACTTAGTTACCGAAATGACGGAAAAGTTAGATTAATGAGTAGAACTATTTAGTCGACAGAAAAAGGAAGACGCTTATTATTGACAATACAAACGGCAAGTACAGAAAGACACAGACGGATCCCTTATTGAGTATTAAACGTGTTTCATATTTAAAACGCTGGTCGACTTCATCTATTGCTTGGTGGCATTTCGTCTGTGGTGAGATTACCTCCTGTTTATTTTGTTCGATATTTGCCACGGCGAAAGAGCCATAACATGATATAATTTCATTCAGATGTTCTTCTGAAAATATTGAAACCTGCCTAGGTGGACCACTTCGGGGGCCGATTTTAAGTTTGTGTTTCCACACAAACTGTCTTTGTAACCTTGTTTTTAAGTACATTTTTTAAAGTCACATATGTTCTACCCTCTAGCAATGTCTATATCTATCCATCTGTCTCTAGGTGGACCTTTTTGGGGGCCGATTTTGAGGTTTGTGCGTCTACACAAACTGTCTTTGAAACCTTGTTCTCTCTTGATAATGCTTCTCAAAATCGATTTTCTAATGCTATAACAATAAAGATCTATATTTCTTTTTTGTATTAGAGTAACTCATTGCTTTATATAGTTTCTCAATTCGTTTTGATAAGTGGACCTGTTTGTAGTTTGTCATATTCGATATTTCTTAATAACATATGTTTATGATATGGGAAAATATTTAACAAAAACAAGAAAAACATATAAAAATACTTTACAAAATTAAAAGCTTATATTAAATTTAATTGTATCAATTTGATTGGATCAGTCATGAAATTATAAGTAGGAATGACCTAGACATATTTTACTATATTATTTTTGTTTAGTTTTCTCAACGCGATATGACCCTATCACTCATCTGGGCCAGTTGTTAAAGGGGGAAGGAAGAAGGGGAGTATCTTTGTGAATGTTTACATGATCATTTCTTTTAATGCATAAAAATGTTCACTCAGAGCTGAAGATTACTTAAGGGGACTAATTCAACTTTTACCACCACTTCAGTCAAGTGGTACAAGGTATCAAACAAAATAATTAATAACCAATACTAAATTAACTGATTGGGTATGTTTTAAAAATTGATTCTTGTGCTGTCAGGTAAAAGAAATAATTGTGCAAAATTTCAGCTTAATCCGAGATAGGGTGTGGCAGAAATAGCGTGTACAGACATTTTACCTGACAGACACTGAGCTCATATAATCTTTGTAAAAAAAAGTGTAATGGTCTCACCATTAAACAGCATAACAAGCACACGTACAACACGTGTATTCGCTTCGCGGTGCGTTACTGCTAGGCGGTGTTGTCGTTTCCGTGGTCACTGGTTAGAGCCTTGGTCAATGCAGTTCCTTATTTCGTCGCATTTAGTAAACTGCTTTCTTTTATTTAAAAACTTGGTCCCTGGTCAGTGGCGTCACTAGGATATGTGTCATGTTCCACGAGTCACACAATGAAACATACTCAGGACCAAGGATCACAGTAAACGGACAGCCCCTTAACGTGGTAGACCACTTCACATATCTAGGTAGCATAGTGTCAAATGACGCCTCACTTTCAAGGGAAGTTGCTAACCGTCTGGCCAGGGCCAGTAGCGCTTTTGGACGCCTTCAGGCGAGAGTTTGGAAGAACAAATCGCTCCGCCTAACTACAAAAATTAATGTCTACCAGGCGGTGGTTCTTTCAACCCATCTATATGGGTGCTACGACTTCTTGAGTGCTTTCACCAAAGATGCTTGCGCTCCATCCTGGACATACGATTACAGGGCCGCATTACAAACAGCGATGGTACAAGGGCAGTCTTTTTTGGTGAGCTAAAAGGTGGTTGACGTAACGGAGGCGCCCCACTGAAACGCTTCAAAGACCAGCTTAGGCGTCAACTTTCCTTGGTTGACATAGAAGAGAGCACCTGGCTGCATGCGGCGTCGGAACGAGACAGCTGGAGGTCACTCACGAAGGCCGCGGGATGCACATTTGAGACCAAAAGAAAATCTGCCGCCGAGGACAAACGCAAACGACGAAAAGAAAATCTAAATCGACCACCTGCGGATAATGGTTTAGCTTGCCCTGGATGTGGCAAAATATGTAGGTCACAGCTGGGGCTGCGCAGCCACGGGAAATACTGTATTCCTTACTAATCTTCGTACTCGAAGACAAGCCTTATTATTATTCTTTTCTAGGAGTCAATATTGAAACATATCAATAACTTAAAATTAATGTCTTTTATTTTAAATAAATTTGCCACTTGTGAAATTGTCGTCTGTTCCTTTGTCGAATAAATGAAAGACATCTGGCAATAGATCTTAGACTGCCCCTTTAAAGGTTATAATTTAGAATGAAAAAAATAGTCCTTTGTACAAAAAAAATAATTGTTTTATTGTTTCATATAAAAAAAGAATGTTTACCACATAAATTAAGTGAATGTTTTACACAACTATTAAATAGTTTTTGTTTTGGTTCTTAACATCTCCTGTACCCCACACACGAAGCTGCACATTTGTATATTCCTTAGCTGGAAATATCCTAAATTCAAGCTCACTCCTTTCTAGACATTTTAAGATGTTAAGTAGATCTCATCATCTCTTTTCCATCATCTTATGGAAATTCTCTATTCATTAAGGACTCGTTGGTAATATGGTCACAGAATACAAGTATGTCAAAATGTCAAATATTCTTAACTTATAGAAACTAACTGTGCAATTTATCCTTGCATTGTTTTTCTTTTTTTACATCAACCATACCAATGACTTCCTTGTCAATTATATTAGTAGCCGCATGCCCCTGTTTTCCAATCCTAATGACTATTCTTCATTCGTGTTTTGATATTCCAATTTCTGACTTTATTTCCACCACTTATTAGATTAAATTACTAATTTGTATTTTATTTCTAAAGAATTAGTTGAAAATAGTTGACAACAAAAAAACATACAATTTCTTGCTATTAAGAGACTAAATCATCACCAACAGAGCCATCCTTTTAACAACTGGCGAACATTTTCTTTTGCTCGGGATAATTTTCTGCGCAATTCGTGTGACATTGGCAAAATGGCACACAAGAAGAAGAAAGTATCTCCTAAAATATTGAAGTCTATATCATTCAACTGATTCATTGCAACATTTCCTTTATCTTGGCTAGACCTTCTTTTAGATCTGAAATTACTTCATCATCTTCAGAAATCTAAAAATTCTCTCAAATTTACATTAATTACATGTAAGATTTCAATAATATTTTATGCCTGAAGAATTTCTTTATTTCTTAAACAGTGACTTGGCATATTACAATAATAGATATTACTATACTAGATACTATTTCAAGAAAAAAGGGATAAAAACATTGCTAAGAATCAAAGCAGTGTTTATATACATGTAGTTACTGTACAGCTGAAAGTTAGTTTTCACATCAGCTTTTAATATAAATTATGATGTTACTTTTTGAACTGCGTACTATTTCTTTAAAAACTTAAATATTTTAGACGAAATATTTTTAGAAATATATATGGATCTATTTATCAATTGTGAATAACATGTTCTAATATTTAGCCACTTACTGTTTTATATTGTCAGTAATTCCAAAAGTGCATTTTTCACTTGGGTGTCATCCCCCTTAACGGGTGTCAGCCCGAGGACCGCACCCCCCCATACCCCCTAATGACGTCACTGTCCCTGGTGCTGCTTTTCATTTATGTTTTTTTTTATATATGTATCATTCATTTGATGCAGTACCTAGCTTCACATTTCTATTTAAGAAGGAGGAAAGATAGATTTAGTTTAAATTGAAGAAGATCAGAAATTATGTTTAACGCCTTTCGCCGAGTAATTGATGTTTTAATATTTTATATATTTTAATTAATAAAAGAGAAGCAGGATTGTGTTAAAGATTTTTTAAAAATATAATTTCTTTTTAAAAAAGAGCTATGACGATTCCACTTAAAAAGACTATTGCGTATAATTCAAAACATAAACATTCCTGAGGGTATCGTCTCTAGAGGCCAGCTTGCTTCCTTCGTCAAGGCATGTAAACAATCACTCTTCCTTCTTGACTATCCCAACGAAAGCTTTTGGAATGGAAAACAATATATTCATTCACATTTTGTTAGTGCTATAGAATTCGTATACTTAAATCTGCTAGGTGTGGTGCAGAAAAAAGGAGCAGTATTCTCTTTGTCCCATACTAAAGTGATACATTAAAACATGTTTTCTTATAAAAACTGTAAATGATACTTTTTCTTTAGATGGAAAGAGGGGGGGGTAGCCTCAAGACATCTCTTGGCTACCCTCATGAAATTTGGTGATAGGTTTGATTTAGATAAAATCAGTGCCTTATCAAGGTACTAGTGGGCTTATGTTCAAGAATAGATTTAATATAACCAAATAAAGTAGTCGTTTAGTATGCATCAGTTTATTTTCAATAAGTCGGTAGTATGTTCTTGAAAAATTGTGCTTTGACACTCAATGGTTAAACAACTTTCTAAAAGTGACGTTCAGATGTTTCAAGCAACAAATATGATTATCTTTATATATAATTCTCTTCTTCTCTCAGCAGTTTAAACGAGAAGAAGATGTAAAGGAAAGATCACTCTCTTATTTCTGCAGCTAGTCCACGAGAAAACAAGAAAGGGGGTGGGGAAGATCAGGTAGTCACAAAATAGCAGGACCGTTGTAACCAAGAAATATCACTCTTTTTTTTTTATTTCTAACTCACTTTAACAAAGAGGGCGGGGGAAATAATCTACTCTGTAGTAACAATGGAGGCGACAGAGCACGCTCAAGACTTTGGACACAATGGAAAGATAACTCTTTTATTTTTGCAACTTGGACGGAGGGAGTTATCCTAGGTAATTTAGGAGGCGAAAAAAAGAGGGGGGGGGCAGTAGTATTCATCCGTCACTAAATAGCAGAACCGGACTTAACCATTGTAGAGCCCTATAAGAAACGGGACCAAGTTTGGGTAATAATACGGATAATAAGTGAAAATTAAGAGTTTGTATTGAGAAATAAATTTACTAAGTACAGAATTACAACTCGAGCCTAGCATGTAGCGAAGTCATACAGTAGGCTACGCATACAAATTCTATTTTCTAAATTTCTCAATAGCAAGAATTACCAAATGTTTCAATCTACGAGAATTGTTGATCTCAGGTAATTCTTCATTAGTTTGAGAGGCGAGAAGTTTCTTTCACCAGATTACACAATTGCGGGTATTGTATAATGCTGTTTTTTTCGCGCTTTTGGCGATTTCCTAATTGAATGACACCCCAAAATGACAATTTTGTCTAAACTGTATTTTTCAGGAGATTTGTATGAGTTTTCAAAAGAATTTAATAGTTTCCGGACATTGCGAGGACTTTTTCGTATATAATGCAATTTCAGGAGATTTCCAGGACCTCCTGTTAAATCGACAGGTAGCTGCGGGAAATCTGTTATAAGTTATAATGGTTTAATTTAATAATTTATACACCTAAAATTAGCGGGGGTCCTATAAAAGTGCGGGGCCCACTGCGGTCGCATAGGTTGCAGTGGCCAAAGGTCGATCCTGCAAAATAGCGGCGTATGCTACGCCGCCGGTCGACTAGTATTTATATATTTGGAATATCCGGGTGCCTGTGAGTCCACCTTATTTTAATGAGTATCTGACAGTTCGGGAAAAGTAAAGGCGGTTGGTCGTTATGCTAGTTACATGACACCCTCGTTAACGGTAGGCCACAGAAACAGATGACCTTCATATCATCTGCCCTATAGACCGCAAGGTCTGAAGGGGGAACTTTTTTTTTTACTACATATATTAAATAATTGATATTTCAAAAATATGTCATAATTGTTGAACATTGAAAAAAAAAAAACAACAAAGATCTGTGTCCATCAATTTTTTAATTAGTTAAAGCTATTTTATCAGTGGATAGCATATCAATATTCTTAAACTGCGTTTATTCAGAGTAGTAGAGTCAATGCAAGTGCAAATAGTAGGCCTATGTTAGGTTGATCATTAAAATGCGGTCCGTTTATTAAAATTCAAAATAAGAAAAGGAGGGGCTGTTCCGGCCATAATAAACAACATAGAGCCTGGGAAAATATCAATGGGCGGCCAGTTTGTACTGCAAGTTTTTTCATATAGGCCTACTAATGTCAGAAATACAAAACACAATGAATGCTAGTAAAATTATTTAAGAATTTGATAATTTAAATATTTACATCAACATCTTTGTTTTCAACTTTTTAAAGTACTCTTAAGGGCCCCTAATGGTCATGGACCCGGGTTCATAGAGCCCCTTCGCGAGATGGTTGCTACGTCACTGAATAAAATATGAAAGAACTAGATAGCACAATCTTACTTGTATCCATTTTGTTCAAGATATTTTTCTACCATGGGCTTAATTCTGGGTCCAGAGATACTATGAAGACCGTGTCCAGTTATGATATAAACATTGTTAAATGCATCTGAAAATATGAATAAAATAAATACATCAAACAATACTGTTCTTTATTGGCTTAAAAATACTATGCTGGCATAGTTTACTAACCTCTTATTATTGAGCTATTTTTTGCTATTATTCCTAAATAAATAGAAATAAGGTGTTTCCCATTCTATAACATACAGATGTGTTTACACCATGGTTTACTCTAATCAAGCAAGAAAAATACTTTTAAAATACTTTTAAAAAAAGTGTAAATATATCAATTAGTGTTAATCAGTCATGTAATTAAATTTGTAAAATTTGTAATAGTTCTTGACTAACAATAATAAAAGTGCGGTGTGGGGTACCTGACTGACTGTTTTCATAAATCGCCTTTAAAATGCAATTTAAAAAAAAAAATTACTACTCGAATTCGATCGATAGCTTCAAACTCATCAAGTAAATACACAAACCACTGTACCAGCAAAGTGCTTAAGGAAATAGAAGGCTTTTAAGATATCTGGTTTTAAGCGACTACCAAGTTCTCTACACTAAGTATAAAGGAGAGTAATTCAACTTATACCACCACATCTGTCAAGTATGATTACTTTCCCTTGTTAGATACTAAACAAAAATAACTAATTACCAATATTTAATTAACTTATTGGTTAATTTCTTTCAAAATTTATTCTTGTTTTTGTTTGGTACAAGAAATAATTGAGAAAAATTTCAACTTCGATATTAGGTCTTGGAGAAATAACGTGTACACACGTTTTACTAGACAGAAAGACAGAGTGAAGTCATATAAGCTTTATGAAATATAATTAAATGTATCTCACCTGGAGTTACATTGTGCAAGAAATCTCGGAGTTTCGCCCTTGCATCCTCTAAACTACATCCATGTAAATCTAAAGTATGTGGGGCAGTCCTGTGTGCAAATAATGAACATTGGTTTTAATTTCATGTGCGGTTAGACGCTTAAACATTTTGTTAATTGTAGCAGACCTTATGGTCATTAAGACAAGTAATTCAGAACCCGAAATAGAGAACAGATCGAATTGTTTGGTTAATTAACAACTGTCAAAGGTCAAAACCTAGCTGACAGAGTCACTCGATTTTATCACATCATTAATTATTATTTATTTATCTTATCTCAATTATTTCTTACCCTTAGGCCCAATTTCACCACCAAAACCAACCTTTTCCTCTTCTCGTTAGACTGAGTCCACCACCTAGGCGACAACAAAGTCACGAATTTTCGCTTATCTCCCCTTGACCCGGGGAAAGATAAACAGTCCCATCACGGGCATTGGTCATAGGCGCCGGGTGTCCGACGTTCACGGTCGACGCCACCTGGGCTGGAGTCTACTTCATTCTTTCCTCCACCCTTTCCCACGTCTCTCTTTGATTAAGGAGATTATCTGTGTCAGCGCGTCTCTTGACATTCCTAGGTGCGACTCCATTCTCGGGTCTGATTCACCCATTTGGGAGATTATCTTTAGACCCTAGCCCTCCCTTTTTCCGCCCATCTCTTCCGGTCCTTTATAAGCTGAACCAAGTCGGAATAGACACTCTTCGTCGTTTTCCATCTCGCTGTCAGTCGAGTCCGGACTATAACATTCATTCTTATTTCTAGAGGAATACATGGTGGTAAGCTAAACTTAATTACTGTTACATTGTTGTTAGTTTGTGTGTATTTCGTGCTGAATAATATCATGTGGATTTTAATTATTTCATTTATGGTTAATGTGTGCATTATGTATTTCTCACTGTCGTTAGTAAGGAACATAACCATTGCATATGTACATATTTATATATTGCATTAACCGACGTCCACAATATTATTGCTGTAACCTTTAACCTGTTACCGGTTATTTCCTTTATCTCGGCTGATCACTTAGAAGAGAGTATGGATCATTTCCGTTTTATACATTTTACTTTGACGAGAGTTGCACCCCTTGAACGGACACTCTCTTATTCAAGTTCACTCCATTGTTCATGGCCGACGGCCGTATGTCAACAATAGCATCATGGTCGCTGCCCATCGCCCATTTCCAGTAGCGGCCTTAGGGGGTGGCAAGTGGGGCAACCGCCCCAGGCCCCGCGCCTGAGGGGGGCCCCGCGATCGTAGATTTTATTGTCATCAACGTCGAAAAAATAAATCAGTTGTCATAAACTTGAACTTGTTACTCAATATTTTCCCAGAATCTTTATGATACCTATTGCCATTTAAGCTCTTAACATACATTTTTGGTTTCAAAATACTGTTCCGTTTCGATAAAGACAGCATCTAATGAACTGCCGATTCTCAATTCACAATAAAAACACGTAGGTGAAAGCAACCAATCTAAATCATATATTTCGAATAAAACATCGACGTACAAACGGATTTTATCAGGAAAATGCATAGTGATATGGTTGTAACAACTGTTTGAATTATGAAAATTTTATATGAAAGAGTCATTTATAACATTAATAGTAGCAAGTGAAAAATGCAAGAAAACGGTTTTAGCGTCGGGGCTTCGCCCCGAACCTCATTTCTGAATAATGAGCTATAGATGTCAGGAGAATGCGTTTCTGCAGTGAAAAATGCAAGAAAACGCTTTTGGCGTCGGGGCTTCGCCCCGCACACCACTGATGGATAATGAGTT
>JADKLZ010084226.1:18209-33963 GCA_021533235.1 Biomphalaria straminea
GGACTTTTTCGTAGGCCTATATTTAATAACATTTCAGGAGATTTCCAGGGGCTCCTGGTAAATCAAGAGGCCGCGGGAAATCTGTTATATGTTATAAAAAGGTTTAATTTAATAATTTATACACCTAAAAATTAGCACGGGTCAAAAGAAAGTGCGGGACCCACTGCGGTCGCATATGTTGCAGTGCCTAAGGCCTGCCCTGCAAAATAGCGGCGTATGCTATGCCACTGATCGACTAGTAAATAAGTATTTTGCATTTTTTTGTGTGCACTCTGATTTCCATATACAACAGCTAGATTTATAAATAAAATCATCCAATCCTGAATGAAGATATGCAACCAGTATATTCGTTGCAAGCATGAAGGAAAAGTAGCTTTGATTGTGAACGTGAAATCAAGGGATTTGTCTTTTTAAACATAATTAACCACAGAGGGTTTTTACATACATTGACATAATTCCTATTAGTAAACCTAAGCAACAAAACATTAGGTAAATATCTGTTTGTCTGTCTGTCTGTCCTATTGTAGGAATATAAAAAAATATGTGTCATTAAATACTTAAAATCAACATACCTTTTGCTTTCGTTAACATACATATGACGAATCTAGAAAACAAAAATATCAATGAAAAAGGAATTCATTGCAATACAAATTATGGGTGCATATTTTAACATTTCAAGCACCCTCCTCCAAAAAAAACAAAACAAAAAAAAAACAACATACTTCTCTATATATGATTAGGGACAAATGATTTCTGCCCTTTTTCAAATTATCTTAGTCTGACCCCTACACCAATATCAGGTGGCCGAGCCTTGCTCGGTTAAATAAATTTACCGAAACCTTTTTTTCCCCATTTTGAACCAATATGTTTTTTGAAGTTGACATTTCGATGTCTAAAGTAGAAATGTATTGTTTGTGCGTGCATAATTTTCTTTGGTTAAATTTTTTTTCTGCACAGATCTAGTTCTATATCCTAAATGTATATACTTCTCCTCTAAATCTACATATTTGTCAGAGTGATTGTGAGAAATTATCATTTCAGTGTGATTATCATATGTGTTTTTATAAAGAATTCGAAAAATATGTATAAGAGCGTATGTGTGAGTGAGTGTGTGTAGACATTGCCCAAAACAGATTTGATAATCCAACAGGTCTGTGAATAATTCCTCATGAACTCTGACAATTCTGTGGGTTATACATTCTAGATCTAGTCTAGAGTCTAGAGAGATATAAATGATGATGTAGAGAAAATAGAGCGCTACAGATTCTACACTACTATCTACACTGCTATCTACACACGCACATGCGCGAAATCATTTTAGTCTTTGTTCTCTTTTTTTAGGCTAAGCTTGTTCTTAAATTAGGGAAAAAGAAAGAAAATTTGGTTTAAAATAGTAAAGTTTTATTATATCTTATCTGTATTTTTGTTCTTTATATAAAATGCAGCCCACAAGGAAATACCTAAAATAAAATACATAGATTAATAGAACGCTTGCGAGTTTTCAAAAAAATAAAGAATAAATATACTGGGAACAAATTTAAAGGCATAGCGGGGGTTTTAAAAGTTCATCATTTGAATTCAGTCTTTATCCGTTTTTAATTGGCAAAGAATCAAAGCAGATAAATCCTAGTTACGAGAAAGGGCATCCATAGAGATGAAGCATACTTACAGAACTAGGTTTTTACACTAAAGTAACTCTATTAGACTCTAGATCTTGCAAACACTGACAACTAGTAGCCTTTTGTGCTATTTAAATGTTTTTTTTTTCAAAAATTATTGATTGTTGATATTATTTAATAAGTTTTTATACGGTAGACCTACTATTTTTTACAAAGCTTATATCAACTCACTTTTTTATCCGAATTTAGAACTCACAAAATTGTCAATGTGAATGAGGGATTATTCACATACATGTGTCATGTTGGATTATTGGATCAAGCTGAAATTTTGCACATCTATTTCTTTTACCTGACAACACAAGAATATATATATATATAATCAATTACTTTATTAGCAATTGGTAATTAATTATTTTGTTCAATATCTGGAACAAGGGAAATAAATTGTACTTGACTGAAGTTGTGGTATAAGCTGAATTAGTCACCTCTTTAAGTCGACGCTTTACGTAATTTTGAAACAAACAATAGATAACTATACAATCTTCTATTTCCACAGAACCTCACTAGCAGAGTCGTTAGCATGGCGGCTTGGGGAAGCGTGAGTCATGAGTTTCAATTCAGGTTGTTTCGTTATTTATTTTTTTTAAATAAATACTTTTAAAAGGTAATTACTATAAAATTCACCAATATAACCTTTCCTTTCTTCCCCTTCCCATTTTCCCAACGGATCATAGAGTATTGAGAAAGCTAAAAGCATGAAATAGCGATAAACAAAAACAATTGGTAAAATATTTATAATCGTCTACATTTATTGTTGTTGGTCTAGATCTATTTTAAATTTAATTACATAACTGATCCAAACTTATTGATACAATTAAACTTCGTATAAGCTTTGTTGTTTTAAAAATAGTATTTTTAGCGGCCCCCGAAAGGGGAAAAGACGCTATTAGTTTTGTGTGGCCTGTCTGTCCGTCTGTCTGTCTGTCTGTCTGTCTGTCTGTCTGTCTGTCTGTCTGTCTGTCCGTCCGTCCGTCCCGTTTAGTGCTCAGAAAGTAGAAGAGAAAATGAAAATCTGACATCACGATAATATAGAGCATTCAAAGTTCTGATGCAACGGCTACTTTTTTTTTTTCTAAAAGCTCAAAATCTAATTTTTAAAAATATTTTATGCAAACAGTATTTAAAGAGAAAAAACCTAATTAGTATGCAATATAAATGAAACCTACTTTAAGACAATTAATAATCTAATATACCGCACAAGTTTTCACATATTTTTGTTCCAACATACGAGTAACATACCAGTATTTACTCGTAAAGTAATCAACTCATAAAACAAGTATGGCAGTTGCCTTGAACATCGGCTTTACAAGGCTAACGTTGAGAGATCAAAGCACGGAAGATGTATATTAGTTTTGTGTGGCCTGTCTGTCTGTATGTCTGTCCGTCCGTTGAGAGATCAAAGCGGATCTGACAGGGATCCGACTCCGACGGGGGCCGCCTCTGAGTTTGTGTATCACACAAACTCTCTTTGTAATCTTGTTTTAAAGTGATTTTCTTGTAATTAAATTTCAAAAGGCCTTTAACACATCTAAATCTAAAGCTGAGCTAGACATAGGAAGGTTTACAACTACGAACTTTTTTGTAGCAAAGGTCTGTGTGTAGGAAAATGCTAACGTGTGCATTAAATGTCACCGGTTCCTTCAATGGGACAGAAGACCCTTAGTAAGACGAATGGTGAAGGGTTTTTGCAATGCAATGAATGTGTATATGAATCAGGGAGCCGTACTTTAAAATAATGCAAATGTGTTTGTATGATTCCACTCGAATATGATTCCACTTGAATAAGCTTTATGTGCGCGGGTCTTTTGGATTTTGACAAAGTTTGTAATGTATTGTACCAGATTGATCCTGTTGCTGTATATTAAACCATTGAACTATACGAGTATTTATTGAACCATGGATATATATATATCTGTATTTCTGTTTCTTGAAGGAACTTTTGCAAGTTATTATGAATTCAATCTTTCTTAAAAGTTAAACAATTTAATTTTCTTGTATAAGTAAATTAGAAGTAAATTAATCATAATAATAGTAATGTGACAAGTTGGTCAATGATGGTGGCCGTTTAGGTGTCTAGGGGGTTTAGATGATTTGAGGACCTTAACTTGCACATAAGGACTACAGGCACAATGTTATGAATGCAGGCAACGAATACTTTTTATGTAAAACATATGTACAGTTTAATCATAAGAATGAAAATAAGTAAAAGGTAAAAAGCTGTACAGTGTTAGGGCGGGGCCTAATTATTTACATAACTGGGACTATCATCATAAGAAATGAGAAACAAGTGGTCTGAATGTCATTGGGCTTTGTTGCTTAGCTCTGAGTCCTATGCTGCTCTGACGAGACCGGCGTGACTGATGCTGAGTTGTCTGTGGGTGGGCTGGCTTGATCGGTCCTAGCGCACGGGACAGTCAACTATAGATAGCTGCAGGGGCGGATCTTCTGGCATGCGGTTGTTGGTCGGACTCTTCTGAGTAGTGAGTAAGGCTGGTATCTCCAGATCTGGTGTCAGCAGACTGGTATCCGCGTTACGAGGTTAGGGCTTCCAAGTAGGAGTAGCCTGTAATAAAAGCTGCAACGAGATTCGTAGAGCGACTTAGCCACAATGACGACACTGGGAGGTAGACGCCTTTTCGTGAAGGACATCTTCAGAATGTTTAAATAGAAACTATAATCTAGTTTCACAATAGCAAGGGGAGTTAATCAAATAAGATATTACATCTCATCAGGGGAGACAATAATATAATTAATAAAATAGTAAAGTCTCAAAAAGGGAGACACAGATAGTAATGTAAAATGATGCGAAGAAACTATAACTTAGTTTCACAAACATCAAGGGAGCTAATACACGAATAACGTATTCTATAAGGGGAGACTACACTACATGGAGGGTCTCCTAAAGGAGGATAAAAAGTAAACAGTGATGTATACCGGCCAAGGTGAGATCATCACGAGTAGCTAAGATAACGAGATGAAAGGGAAAGGGGGGGAGGATGGCTGACGGTCAGTGACCAGGTGGCCATTGTTTACATCTGGCCGTGTGGCCCGAACAATAGAGCACGTTTGAATGGAGACAGCGCCCGGTCAAAGGACACGATCTCTTGAAGTCAAAATTCAATACAAGGGGAAATAATTCGAGTCTATCCTGAGCGCAGGGTCAGTGCGCCATTTAAAATCAAGGCGATCAACCGAGATATGATATTAATTGGATAAGATAAATAGGATAATGTATACATGGTTTTACCTAAGTAATAAGTCTGGCCAACAGGCCGATAAATAGAATATAGTACATAAATAATTACGGCATTCCTTGTCACGGAATGAGAGTAAAATATACTTGGTAATATGACATGTTACATAAATATTATGATAGTTTCCGGTCAAGGAATCTATCTATAATAATATAGTGGGCTCGTGGCGAGCGGTAAATTAATAGTAGCTAAAGAGCTAAATACATGTGGCAAGAATTATTGAGAATTCTAGTCCAGATAAAGTGCATGACTTTGACTATCTAGTCGTACAAGTCATGATAATAAAATATAATACATAAAATGACTACTTACATAATCCAAGATAAGAATTACACAAATATGTACACAAATATAATGCACTAAATAAATGCACAAATAAATAAATACACACAGTGAGAGGTTTTTAAAACACTTTTACAAAAGCTTACCACCAGTCCAATATAATGAAAGATATGAAATGAATATAGTGAGCGAAAGCTCGTAAAGCTCAAGACAGAGAAGTATATCCTTTCAGCCAGCTCCTCAGAATAAAAATGAGAATAAGACCATTCGCCATGTGTAGTTAAAGAGGCTAAGGTTGACAGGAAAAGGGATGGGCTAGCTATTACGCATATCCCGTCGCGTGGTCAAGGAGGCGGGGCTAACGGGGAAAACCATATTTTCAAATGTGATAGACTGCCTGATTTGTTTAGACAAAGGATTTCCGCTTGACCTCGTGTAACGACAAGATAAGCAAACACGGGCCGCCTCGCGTCTAGACTGCCCGTCCACAGGCAAATATGGTCAACTCGCGGTTTTCCAAGATGGTCCGACGACCCCGATATTATCTAGGTGTCGATAGGACTCTTTGAAGTCACCCGCCCCTCCCGACAGGGGAGGGTGAGGGTGTGTCACCTGGTGAAAGTTGAGGAGGGGCGAATTCCGTCCTATATATATCAAAAGAGGTTTGATCAGATAAGAAAGGGGAGTTCACTCCTCTTGATAGATTTGCTAGACATGCCAGATTAAGAAATTACGTCGTGACATAGGTGCCTAGAGAAAAAGGGGGTGGTGGTAATAGGGCCTTTTGTTGTAGGTGTGCCAAATTTACGTGAATAAGATGGAACACTCAAATAAATTAATTAAATCCGTTTTGCCGAGTGATACCATAAGTGGGCGAAATTTATTTTCGTCACAAGTAATAATAATAATTTTTATTATTAAGTATTATTATTATTATTTTTATAATAATAACATAAACAGAGACTTACATTGCCATAGTTGTTTGTTGGGACACTTGTAGCAAAGATACTTTCACCACGCAACAGTAAATATATCAAGACAATCTGCAAATACTCTTAAGTTTTTAGTCTCTACCACAGTCTAGATTACACTAGATAAGCAAAAGAAGATAATTAATAATAATTCAAGTTCCTTGGCATTATATAAGCAGTAATGAGCATAGGGCCTACTAAAATCCGAACCACACGAGACTCATTAAAGTCTATTTCGATGTTGTTTTTGTTTTATTAAAATTTTAACGCAATATTTTTTACTTTGTTTTTCTGAGGTTTTGATTCGTATTCAGGGTTGCCACAGGGCAATGATTATGTTACTTTGGGTAATCATCATCATCAAACTCCATTTGAGTGAGGGGTTGCGAGGCTCAAATTCTCTCTTGCAAAAGCCCTGGACAGAAACCCTTCTGTCTTGCGTAGTGCATACATGCAACCATACAGGCCGAGAATTTTTGGTATCTCAGACCTGTCGAGGCGGAGATCAACAAGCCTGGGGCTGTCAAACAGAATATGAGGCACGGTTTCCTCGCTGCGGGGGCACCGTGAATCGAAATATGGCCATAGTCCTGCACTGTGCTATAATAGCTTGCTCAGGTCTGGACAGCCTCCAAAATAACAAAGGAATAATAAGTGCTTCTACCCGCCCCAGTCATGATAGTACTTGTGAATGTGTCAGTCCTCTTTCGGTCAATAAAGCACTTTACGCAGATGACCTTTTAATTTGGACTACAGAGAAATATCCTGTGCTGACTAGATCCAAACTATCACAACTATCTCCACATATTCAAAATTGTGGAAAATGGAAATAAACAAAGAAAAGTCAGTTTATTCAAACTTTAACCAGAGGAAAAAAAAAAGCTAAAAAGGAACTACATCCTAAAAATAGACTCACAAGCAATAAATAAAGAAGAAAATCCAACATATCTTGGCGTAAAATAAGACCGAAGACTGTCTCTAAAACACTTTATGGCAGATTTAAAAGAAAAGGCATCTCAAAGATTAAACTTAACAAAACACCTAGCAGGAACATCCTGGGAAGCTGAAAAGAAAACCTTAAGCCAGTTATGCACTGGATATACGAGATCTGTAATGGATAACTGTCTCTACATAAAAGTAGCTGCCAACAAAACCTATCAATCATCACTAGACACAATCCAAAACCAAGTCCTGCGTCTAATTAGTGGAGGTATGAGAACTACTCCCACAGCAGCCTGTGAAATAAACTCCTATATTGAACCTCTTCAGTTAAGGCGCAACAGAGCAGCATTAGAAGCTATTGAGATATACAGAAGGTTGGAGCTTGGAGGACGACCATCCAAATAAACTACTAACACATGACATTTGCCAATGGTAAGAAAAAACACTCCACGGTATATTCCCGGCTTTATTAGATGGGGACAACATTGACAAGACTGCTTCCGTATCGTGGCTCAAAGCAGGTCATCTTTACCCTGAAACTGAAGGCTTTGTTACAGCAATACAGGACAAAGTAATTAGGATAAAAAATTACGAGAAACATATCCTAAACCTCAATGTTGTCGACAAATGCCGAAAATGTGGAAATGTTGGGGAGTCAATTAAACACATGATTGCAGGATGTCCTGCCCTATCGGAATCTGCCTCGCTAGGTCGCCATAACCAAGTTGCAAAGCTAATACACCAGCACTTGGCGTTGAAATACAATTTGATCGGGAATGATACTCCTCCTTATTACAAATACTCGCCACAAGAGGTTCTGGAGTCTACTGATCATCTGCTGTACTGGGATAGGCCTATTTTGACCGACAAAACGGTAGATTTTAATCACCCTGATCTGTTGCTTATCGATAAAAAGGAAAAAGTCGCTACCATTATTGATATTATTAACATTGCCTTACCACTATCTCATAATTTAAGAAAAACTGAGTTGGAAAAACAAAGAAAATATGGGAACCTAGGCCTGGAGATTAAGCGTCTATGGAAGCTTTCTAAAACAACAATATACCCCATTGTTTTATCAACCGAGGGGATAATAACAACTGACCTCACAGATACCTTCAAGGCCCTTGACATTCCTAGGAACATTCTCGTTGCCTGTCAGAGGGCGTAAAGCTGCAGACATCACCAGAAAAATCCTCAGTGGAAACTGATAAAGGGACTACGATGAATTTTGTTTCCTTTTAACCAAACTCGACACTGGCTGCGCCAGAGAATGAATGCTCGTTCATTTCTAACATAATAATACTGAGGTCAAACAATGTTAAAGAGTATACAAGCTATAAGGGCACTCAGCTCTTGCTCTGAGAGATAATAAAAATACTTCCTAAACTTAACACTGTATGATGCACGACAGATAAAAACTAATTATGTTTGTAAAAAATTACTAACCAAAATTATAATGAAGATGATCACAAATAGACCTACAGGATCCATGACATGTCACTTAGTCGTTTACGGCTTTAATGTTAACGACTGAAGCGTCGCTATTGACTATCTAGCAAACTGTTTCATTTCCAGGAATAGTTGAAAATGGGAAATTCAGTTTTAAAATAGAAATGAAGTGGCTGAAATTTGTTATTAAATCTAAAATCTACATAACATAGACATTGCTGCTAATTATTCCTATGTATTAATATTATTAATTAATTCTGCATTAATATAAAAAAAAAACTTTTTTTTATTTCTCTCAATTAAACAAAAATAGGTTACTGTGTGCATTAGAAATCAATTTACAAGGCAAAAAATTCTAAATTACAAATTATAGTCTGCAGTTCATCTTAATTAGATAGTGGTAGGCTTTACTTTTGAAGGAAGCGTATCGCCGCTAATGCGAATTAGACATACTTTCAGTTTGTCACGTATCTAGGCTATGCTTGTTGCAAATAACAAGGAAATTCGTGGAAAAGACCACCAGAGAAACAAGTTTTCCTATCAAAACTAAGCAGCGCAGGGGAGACGATTTATATGTTTTTTTAAACTCATTCTGATTTGCTTCCATCTATTTCATAACTTCAACTACGATTGAAACACGTATATAATATATTATCGGGGACAAGTCTAGTATTAGAGGATAAAGAGACGTTCGTTGTGCAATCGTGCTTTATTTCAGAATTGTGTGGATTTATTTACTCAAACTAATTACTAATAGTACTAACCGGCTTCGCCAGTTAATTTGTTCCTAGGCTATATATTGCATATGTCGCCATTATACAAGCTTTGTTTTTTGCACTTGAAACGATAACAAGAAAAACATTTTGAAATAAATTTGAAAAAACAAAAAAAAACAGTATCCCTTACATTACATAACATAATACAACTAATCGAAATTTCTCCTCATACATACATTTATTAAACTCTTGAATCAATAATGCCTTAATTTCGGAAATTCCCGAACGCGAGATTCCTTTCAAAAAAACGCGATAGTCTTTGAGATCCGCTTTATGCGCCCAGGTTCCTGAAGGGTTCCATGAAGTTCTCAATTAAATAGAGGTATTGTACAAATATAATGGCCTACAAGCTATCGCTCCCCGATAAATTCTTTGGCCAACAAATTGTGGTATATGTTACATTGATCTGGACCGTCATGTAAATTCGAGCTACACCATTCTTCTACTTTTCAGTTCTTTTTTCGAAATATAGGATAGCTCTAATCCCTATGATTGTTGTTTTTAGCGGCCCCCGAAAGGGGAAAAGACGCTATTATTTTTGTGTGGACTGTCTGTCCGTCTGTCCGTTCGTTCCGTTTAGATTTCGTAAACTTGAAAAGACAGTGAAAATCTGACATCATAATATTTTAGACCATTCAAAGTTCTGATGCAACGGCAAGCAGTTTTTCCATAAAAATACACCCTTTTTACAACTATTCACAATTTATAGTAACAAACACAGAAGGCTTTTAGAAGGGGTAATACACTAAATCACATTTTAAAAACATTTATGCAAATGGTTTTAGATTTTTTGTCCATTTTTAATTACATTTTTATTGCTAAGTTATGTAAGTTCTGTCATACTAACTACTACATTTACACGAAAAAAGTTTTATCTTTTCAAAGAGAAAAAATCAATTTAGTTAGTATGCATATAAGTTGGACATAATTTAAAACAACAATTAATAAGTAGGTTTTCATTTTATTGCGTGAACTGCAATGTCATACAACATAAAGAGTACACTTAACTATTTTTTTTTTAAAGAAATGTTTCTTTCTTCAGGATTTAAATAAGAGATTGACCCTTAAAACAATTAGATCAATTAGATATTCATTATAAGACTTCAGTTAGGCCAGGCTTACATCTAACTTCACATTCACTTTTACATATCCTTTGGTCTGTTGGACCGTTGGGGCACCACACAAGATCTGTCAACCGTCTTTCTACATTCTTCTCTGTCATTTGTCTTCTAATAGAATTTCATTCTGATGTTCTTTCTGAAAATATTGAAACCTGCTTTTTACCTGCCTGGGTGGATCACTTCGGGATCCGATTTTGAGTTTGTGTTTCCACACAAAGTGTCTTTGTAACCGTGTTTTTTTTTTGGTCACATAATACTTTGTCCGCAACTCCCAAAAAATAAAATAAAATTACCGCAATTCAGTGTATTCTAGTATGTGACAGACACTATGTGCTACATTTAATAGAAGAGAACCACTTCAAAACGATCTCCCCAACACACTTAATTCTGTCAAATCTACATCAATTTTCTCCTAACCCCCTTCTCGCACCGCTCCCGCCCCTTAAAAAACATGAATTGTAGTGTCTTTTACGTCTAATTGGCAAGATCCACTTCATTACGCTACCACTCCCAAAACTGTTATCACCAGGTGCCCGACTGGCTTTATGGGCATTCGGGTAAATGCCCGATGGGCCGTAACTCTATTAGGCAGGTAGGGCTACGCATGTAAAAAAAATATCTCATTTTCAGACCTTGTGATCTATAGGGCAGATGTTGTAAAGGTCATCTGTTTCTGTGGCCTATGGTTAATTAGGGTGTCATGTGGCCAGCACAACGACCAACCGCCTTTACTTTTCCTTTACTTATTAGAGCTGTGTTGACTCAGAGGCGCCAAAAGATCCCGAAATTAAAAATCCTCACCAGGATTGGAACCAGGGACCTCTGGTTCAGAAGACAAACGCCTTACCTCTCAGCCACTGCGCCTCACGATTACCCATACTAGGGCCTCTTTAAAAACAACACTTTGAGCGTCGTGATTTGAAGAAAAGACAATAACACTTATTCTCTTTAATGTCTAATACTAATCTAAATCATTGTCGTTATACATCCGTAGGGACTACAAAGTGCTTCTACTAGATGTCAATTTCTTATACACACTAAACGATAAACAAGAAATGTAAGGCCTTTATTTCTTATAAACATCGACGTGATAGTTAAAGGTATAACTAAATTCGGAATACAAAACATTTTGTACTAATGTAAATAAGCTGCTTTATCGAATTGAGGCCCGCAGAAAAGTATTTCGGCTCGCAGCTATATGGAGACACATGTATTAGCTCTTGTTAATTTTTAAAAATGTCTTTTTTCTGCAGCTTACATTACAAAAATGTTTTCTCGTCTCTTATAACTTAAGATAAATACAAAAAATTAATAATCTATGCCTGCATTAAAAAATTCATGGAAGAACGTCAGCCAATGAATCAAAGAGATGCGTGCGCTTGATATTCGTAGTTTGCAACCACTGGTATATAGTATAAAACAGAACAGTTAAGATTTGAAATGAGCTGAGAACAAAGATAAAAGTAGTAAAATAGTTTTATTTATTACAAAACAAACAAAAAATATTATAAAACTTCTCTGCGTAAGGGAAAGTTGGGACGATCTTGTTTTCTAGATAAGAAGATGGCGACTCTTCCTCCATGTTCTTCCCACTTGTGTCTGAAATATGTTCAACAAAGAAAGTCACACCAGGGTTCAGAAGCTGGAATTATTTATCCGAGTATGCAACATGAGCCCAACCCAACGTAGCCTTGAATATCTTATTATTCTCAAAAAAAGTATTGTAAATCTTAGACAAGCAACTCTGTGATGTAATAAACACGATTACAAACTCAGAGGCGGCCCCGTCGAATTTCACCATGGACTAGAAATATTCAAGCTCGTTTTGATCTTTAAAGTAATAAAATTGCAAAAAAAATCACGGTGTCATCATGAGAATCATCATCATTTCTGTTCATACGCGTGAGGGCCTAGGAAGCTTAAATCCTCTCTTGTAAAAGCTTTGGGCAGAAACACAATATGGTTTCAGAAATAGAAATGAGAAAAAAAGAAGTTGTTAAATTCAAAAAAGCAAACCCAATTGCCACGTAACCTTAAAGGATTTCCGCCCAAGCAGAGAAGACTAGAAGTCTTACAATTGTATGGCAGAGATGAACTTTTATGTGTCTAATTATTTGATCATTTTCATTATTTAACTTTACATTTCAACTCCCTTATTGAAACATGAATACCTTCCCACACTCTAATACATGTGATAGTAAAACTTCTTTAGGAGCGGGCCAATAACTAAAAGGAATTTGAATGACTAAAAAGAGAGATTTTGACGTGTTTGTAACATCAAATTAAAACTAATGCGATGCGTGAAGTTGCGAATGTTCTGGTAAATTGCCACGTCACAGGTCTGACTATTATTGGTCTCAGACTCACCACTCGTTGGCACGTCACAGGTCTGCAAACAGGCCTACTACAACGATTGGTCTTTGTAACTGTGTCAGCTAATGCAGCCAGTAAGTGTATTCTACATATTAAAAATTCGTAATATTACCAAAGTTGTAAAACTCGTATACAAAATTGGAATTTTTGCATCGTAGATAAAATCGTTAACTGCTATTATTATTAGATTATATGTAACAAGCTGGGTAGCGCAATTTACAGGACCGCTGAAGGCCCATCACTATTCAAATAGCTTACTATTTTAGCTATTGTAGTATCACCTATCGAAACAGTGCCTACGCATATCTGTTAACTATAAATCTGCCACATTTAAGATAAGCAAACAACTCACTTGTATTTCTCCTCTAGAAGGTAATTTTCTACCATCGGTTTGATCTTGGCTCCATCTGGACTGTGGCGGCCGTGTCCAGTTATAATGAAAGAGATCTTGCTTCCTCCTTCAGCACATTCTGTAATGTTTGCCTGACAGCTATAGTATTCTTACAAATACACTAGTTACATAACGATTGCACTAGTTTTAGTACAAGTACATTATTATTATATTAAAAATACATTTGTTGTAGAACAGTTACACATCAGTGGATTTTTTTTCCTGTTTTTTTTAATTAGATCGAAATAATTATGTCAATTTAGCCTCTATATTTCCTAGTTTCGTATTTTTAAAAATCCAGTACAGTTGCCTATTTCAAGTCTCTGTTCTCTAAAATAGGCCTGCTAGCTTTTTTTCTCCAAATGATATATATATATATATATATATATATAATTATAGAAACAAAAAACCATAAGCCTTCATTTATTGAGAACTTCTAGAGTCTAAAGTAATGGATGACATTATTTTTTTTTAATTATTTTTTTTTCAAGTAATGTTTACAACAATTTCCAGCAAAAAAAAAAAAAAGAAAAGATGAATTGTATCTATCTTATATCTGTTTTGTCAAGGACTACTATGTGCTTTTTTTTTTCCTTAACCAAGAGTTTATAAAGTTTGGCTGACTCGAGTCAAAAAACATTTGTACAGTTTATCCCTAATCTGACAAAATAGTCAAAATTACCTAATTTCCTGTGTTCTAAAAATAAAGGTACTTCCTTCTTGGCTTCTGCTAGAGTGTAGCCATGTAAGTCCAGGGTGTAGGGGGCAAGTCTGGAATAACAAAAGTATCGATTGTTTTTTTGGTGGGTTTTTTTAAACAGATACATTGTGATAATTGGGAATTATATTCTCAAGTTTGAAAAAAAAATGTATTGGAAGTAGACCTCTTGCATCCTAAAATGTGACACAAGTCCTTGGCCAAAGTCTAGACAAACATTGAAAGTAAGGTGGGAAAGAAAGATCCCAGCAGAAAAGTTTGGACTTGGTCAAGATATTTTTCAAATGGGCGAGCACTAATTCAGTGTAAGGAAGACAATGTTTGACATTCTGACTTAAACGATATCCAAAACAGTTTCGAAACGTAAAATCTGTTTATCATTGTGGACATAATGAATTTGGTATACTATATATTATATTTTGGTATATTAATTTGAATTTTATAAGATTGAAGAACGTTAATGTTTTCAACCTTTGAAATATTCAATTATTTTAGCTAAGAAATCTGTCATATAATGTTGTAGTGACTTATTCAAATTATATAGTTAATAAGTTATTAAACAACAAATATATAGGCCTACAGTCAACCATATCCACTATACAGCTTTATTTTTAAAAAATTGGGAAACGGCTAACAATTAATGTGTGTAATTTTCATATGACATGAAAGCTCCCCTCCATAGGCCAGCCGGGGCAATTTTTTTGTCTGGGAGGAATCCAAACAAATGTAGATTCGTTACATCCCTGTTAGCGATAACTCGTTTTCCCCAAGACACTTAGGCTATAGAGGCGAAGCAGATAACATAAGCAGTATATTAGAAGCAAGAGCAAAAAACTTACCCTTTACTTTCTAAACGAACTTCTCCATAAGTCTACATGGGTCGAGGAGAGAGAAGAGAGATATAAGAATATTAATATATGAAGTGACATATGTTCGACTGCATAGTGTATTCAAATACTACTATTTTCTCTATACTAGGCCTATTTCCTCCATTCTACAGCTCTAAGTGATGTGAAACAGTACAGAATCTACTTAATAAGTAGAAAAAAAAAATTCCCGGCTAAACAAAGAAAATAGTTTTTTGAAATGATACTTTTCTTTTTTTTAAGCACAGTAATTTGCTAAAGCCCAAAGACTGGATAAGAAAGGTGGTTCAACACAGGAAAATACTTTTCACAAGTTCAATTACTTTAAAAAAAATCAAATTAAGGTGTTTCAAAAAAGTGCACCAGTTTGACGTACGTACGAGCTGTGAGAGCAATGAACATGGGTTGCGAAGTGCTGAGCTATATTGGTGTCTTCAGTGCCTATTGTAGTGAAATAATTGGATGGCGCGTAGGAATTAACATGATGCCACTTTTGTAGTCCTTAAGGATTTTCGCTTAGTCTCATCCGAAAAAAAACAACAGTTTTTTAGCCGCATAACACCTAGGGCCTATATCTTAAAAAAACACAAACGTCTTAGTAGAACTGCCTTCGATTCTTTTGTTCCAGTGGCAGAGTCCCAGAAGGCCAACCTTTCCACGATTAAGGATTGAATATGAAAAGTTTCAAATTGTAAATAAGAGCTAAATAGGTCATTCTTATTCTAGGAATTCTTTAAAGAGTAATTACAAAAAAAATTGAATTCAAAGACTTACTTCATCATATGTGTACTCGGGAAATGTGCCTCTTGCGATGCGAGAGTTTCTTCTACGGGAACACCAAATGTATACAAACAGTATCTAGACAACGACATTAGGTTATATCGTTTAGTAAATGTGTATAGTTCTGTTTATAAATATATATATTTATA
>JADKLZ010084241.1:0-12014 GCA_021533235.1 Biomphalaria straminea
CCATACTTTGACATAATCTTCCAGAGACCTTCCCTGCTGACAGTGTCGAATGCCTTCGTTAGGTCGACATATATTGAGAAGAGGTCAGCATTTTGTTCTTGGCATTTTTCCTGGAGCTGCCTTGCCGCAAAGATCATGTCAATGGTTCCACGCTCTTTTCTGAAGCCGCACTGACTTTCTGGTAGTAGACCATGTTCTATGTGTTGCATGAGCCGATTTAGTAGGATGCGTGCAAGGATTTTCCCAGCAATAGAAAGAAGAGATATCCCTCTATGGTTGTCGCAGATTTGGCGGTTTTCTTTTTGCTTGTATAGATGAACAATTGTGGCATCTTTAAAGTCTTGTGGTATTGACTCATTTTCCCACATAATTAAGAATAGCTCATGAAGTCTTTCGATCATGGGTAGTCCACCTTTTTTGTAGACCTCTGCGGGAATGGAGTCAGCTCCTGGGGCTTTTCCGCTTGCAAGCTGTTGAATGGCAAGATCGGTTTCCTTTAGCGTGGGAGGGTCATCCATTTTTTCATTTATTGGTACTTGCTGTAGCCTGTCTATGGCCGCTTCATTTATGATGGAAGGTGTATTGAGAACCTTTTCGAAGTGCTCGGCCCAGCGTTTTAGGATTTCTTCCTTATCTGTCAATAGGATTGTCCCATCAGCATTTAATAGAGGGGATGAGCCTGACTTTGTGGGTCCATAGATTTCGTTTATGGCATGGAAGAAGTTCTTTATGTCGTGCTTGTCGGCAAATTCCTGTATTTTTTCCACTTTCTTGCTAAGCCAGGTATCTTGCATTTGGCGTAACTGTTTTTGCACATTTTTGCGGATGTTGGTGAATGCATCTTTTGTGGACTGGGAGTTTGGGTTGTTCAGATACAGTTTATGGAGCTTGTGCTTTTCATCTAACAGTTTTCTGATCTCAGTACTGTTTTCATCAAACCAGTCCTGATGCTTTTTCTCCATAGGTCCGAGTATGCTTAATGCTGTGCTATGGATAGCTTCTTTGAAACATTCCCAGCTTTTATCTACATTCGATTCAATTAGAGAGGTGGACTTGAGGCAGTTCTCTATCGCATCTGCGAACGACTTTTCAGTATTGTCATCCGCTAGGCTTGCAGTGTTTAGCCTTTTTAGGGGTTTAGATTTTTGCGGACGTCTCTTAGGTTGAATACGAATGTTGAGCTTTGTGATGATGAGGCGGTGGTCTGTTCCACACTCTGCACCACAGCAAGATTTGGTGACACGTATGTCCTGACGGTAAGATTGTCTGGTGATGACGTAATCTATGAGGTGCCAGTGTCTTGAGCGGGGATGCATCCAGGAGGTTCGCTTTCTCATTGGAAGACTGAATATTGTGTTTGATATGAGCAGCTTGTGTTCAGCACAGGTCTGGAGTAGTAATAATCCGTTGCTGTTGCATTGACCTATCCCAAATTTGCCTAAGACTCCTTTCCAGATGTGATGGTCAGAGCCGACTCTTGCATTGAAGTCACCGAGAATGAGTAGCTTTTCTGTTTTTGGAATATCACGTATGGTGGAGTTTAGTTCTTCATAGAACTTTGCTATGACGTCCTCTGGGTTGGTCATGGTGGGTGCGTAACAGCTAACAATGGAAATGTGTTTCTTCCCGTTTAGTAAAGGCAGCTTTAAGATCATTAGTCTGTCACTAATTCCTTTGGGAGGCCCGACTAGTTTAGGTAATAATGATGTCTTTATGGCAAAGCCGACTCCAGATTCACGTCGTACTTCAGTGCTTCTACCGCTCCAGAAAAAAGTGTATCCAGAACCTCTTTCACATAGTTCACCTTCATCTGCAAGTCGAGTCTCGCTTAGTGCTGCTATGTCGATATTATATCGGTGGAGCTCCGTGGCTACTAGTGCAGTTCGTCTTTGTGGCCTGTCAGAAGTGTCATTGTCAAGAAGTGTACGCACATTCCAATGCGCCTATGTTAAGAGGAACTATCCTCGTCTTTTTCTTTTGATTTCGACCGCTTGAGTAGGGTTCCCGCCAACTGCGGTAGGCTGGCTAGGGTGGTTTAGAGCAGGCAATTTTTGGGGCACCTTTTCTAGCCCTGTCCTCATGCTATGGAGGTGAGCAGTGCACTCCTAAATAGGGCTGCTCAGCCGCTCAGGGGGCTGCCGGACTCCACTGCTGCTCTGTGACAGTGGTGAACGACCATATGGCCTGAGCCGCCTGTGTGCAGGGTTGCAGCTACGGCTTCCAGTGTGCCCACACCTACCGCTTCACTGCTTGCCTATCGCCACAGGGCTTTGGTTTGGTTTGTTTGGGGGGGATGGATGACAAGTGACTTGCGCTGGAATTTGGATTATAGTGAGGAGGATTCGCGCAACACGTCGACCTCACTCTCTCGCCCTATAGCCCATCCTTTTCCGGAAGCAAGATTTGGTCAAGACGTCCGGGGACAAGTTTGGGTGCAGTGGATGACCAGAGACTTCCTGCGTGTCTTGTCCTGCTCTTTAGTGCTCCACAGCACTGTGCTGGTATATGCCTTTCTGTCCGATTTGCCGAGTTTTTCACGTTTCGCACAGGCCGCCAAGTCCAGACTTCACATGCTAGGTTTGACAAAAACCTCAGTGTACTGAGTGCCATGGGCACGTCAGATACCCTCTGCCTGGTTTAGCCGGCCAGTCAAAGCCGTTTCCGGGGTGTGGCCGCTGCGCATGCTACAGCTTCTGGGAGCCACAGGAGAGAGTTGGGTACCGAGTGGGGACCAAGAGTGGGCCAAGCCACCCTCGAAAAGAGGGTATGACTGCCTGTCCACTAGAGGTGCTACCCCTCCTAGATACCCCATACATATATATATGTTTCTTATCAGACTTAATGAAGTTTTGGTGCATTTTATACATGTAATAAAGTGTAATAAGGCTACAAAAGTATCATAATTTGTGTTCTAACCATTGGTATTTTTCTAGGCAACATTTCTGATCTAGTCTGTGATAAATTATATATTTAAAAAAAAAATGTTTGTAATGTTTCAGTTATTAACAAGTAGAACCATGGCAACCAGTTCTGATGATGTACCAGAATGGCTCAAGGATCATATTTATACTATTTCTACTCTCTGGGCAGACCATAATAATGTTGGCACCCATTCAATATTATATGTAAGTACTACTATACAATTTTTATTTTAGTTACCATCTAATAGATGTTTTGTGAAATGTGTGATTTTCATGGTCAAGCCATGGCCAAATATCTGGGATGGAATTAAATATTTTTCTAAATTTTTTTTTATAACACTCTTAAGCAAAACCATCTTTCATGAATGCCTAATATACCTTGGCTGATATGCAGACCATTTCTTTATAGTACAATACTACAATAAACTGTTAGACTAAATTAGGCAAAAGTATTTCTGATAATTTGTTTGTTTGAAACAACAATGTAGCCTATTCAATTTAATATTATTTTTTTAACTTTAATGTTTTCAAAAGAAATTAGCCAATATGCCTAATTGTATAATTACAGTTATGCTTGGAAATGCAAGAAAAGGGCATGCATTTCTGAAAAGTCAATGATTGGTTGCACCTCTTAAAGGTAAGGTATGGTACTGCAATTTTTCCCTGTGCACTTTTCTAAATTGCTGAAGTACTTGTATTTTTGAAAAACTAATTTTCCATGAAAATGTTAATCATAATATATGTTATATATGTTATAGCTGCTTTTAGATGAGTGCAATGTAAATCAAATTAACTAAATATCTGCCTTCACCCATAGTAATAATTCATTACTTTTAAGGTCAGGGTGTCTACACATTAACTCAGTAGCTCATTTTAGGTACAGATTATTTTTAGAAAAGCACACTTATATAATTATACTTAATAACATATATACTTTAATACATTTAGCATGGTCAATGTCATGCGCATCTTCTCTTTGTGTTGTTTTTTTTTATAATTATAACCCCGGCAGAATTGTAATCAACATCCCTCAGGTGGGGACCCGGCATACCCTAGACCATTACAACTGACAGTCAACACTTGAATCACACATATTTTTTAATATTTTTATTAATTCTTGTATATTTTTTTTTTGTCTAGATAACTTTCTATTATGAGAAAAGATGAGATTCTTAAACCTGCATAGCACCACCAGAAAAAAAATCCAATCCTGTTGCAAAATAAAAGCCTTGGACCAATTTTAATAAGTTATATTAAATATTGTAAGCTCTATACATATTTTTGTATATCCTGTAATTCAGCCAACAGGTTTGGATATAGCACCTAAAAATGTTTGAGATTCTACTAGAAAACTATTAATTAATCTGAGCCCAATTAAAACAAGAGGGAGTGCAGTGGCTTCTGAACTGATGGTTTCTGGGTTTGAATAAGATTGTGATTTTCAATTTCAGAATCCTTAAGGCTATTCTGAGACCCCCCAAGATCTAATGGATATCTGGCATTAGTTAGGAATAAGTAAAGGCGCTTTGGTGATTTGTGGCTGAATGGTTAATTCATGGGTTTGAATCTCTGTGAAGACTCAGATTTTGAATTTTGAGATTTTTAGGATGCCCCTGAGTCCACCCAACTCTGACAGATACCTGACTTTCATTGGAAAATTAAACACGGTTGGTTGTTGTGATGGCCACATGACACCCTGACCAAAGAATCAATTGACCTTAACATCATCTGCCCTATATATTATGAGGTCTGAAATGGGAACTTTTTCTAAAGGTGGTTGGTTGTTGTGCTGGCTACATGACACCTTTGCTAACCATGGGGCACAGAAACAGATAAACTTTATATCATCTGCCCCATAGATTGCAAGATTTGTAAGGGGAATTTTACTTTTTTTTATAATAAGAATCTAAGAAAATGATGGCAAAAAAAATAATTAATTAATTAAATATTCTTAGTGCCTTTTGCAAAACTTACTGACTTATAAGTATATTGAAATGAAGGATAATCATGAAATTGTTAAATAATTGCTGCTATCATTCCATAAAACCATAAAATTATTTTTTTTAAATTAATTTTAAAATTATTTTTTTCAAGCATAGAGTTCACATGGAGTGAATTTTTTTTATTTGGCTAATGCTTCAATTTTATTGAATCATATTAGTTTTTTTTACCCTGGATATTTTAAAAATATGTCCACTATTTTCATATCTTTTTTTATAATTTAAATCTGTTTTCATGCAATGCTCAAAATATGCTATAATTGTTATGCCATACAGATTTGTATAAATTACCTTTGTTTAAATACATTGTAACTGTATATAATTGTTTGATAAAAATAAAGTTTTTCTGTAGACAATTGTTGTTAAAGATTTGTTGATGCTCCTGCTTAATCAATTATATATACAGGTCATTATTTTTAACACGTCTGATAATAAATGACAATACAAGTTAGTGAATGAAAATTTGTCATTATTTCAGCTGCTACATTAATGTGAGATATCATTACTTTAGTATATGTCATATAACAATTTAAAGCAACATTTTGAAATGAATAGTCTGTAGAATTGAAAGTAAATACATTTAAGTGATGGGCTCTGATCTGTGTGAATTGAGAGCTGATTATATATTGAATTTGTTAATGAACAATGAAATTTTAATAAATAATTTTTTTAAATTAATACAAAATTAAAAAAAAAAAACTTTGAAAATGAACCATAAACATCTACTTTATTTTTTAAAATATTTTTTTTCATCAGAACAGAATTTCTAACTTTGCATTCTTTAAATAAATTATCATTTATTTACAGTAGTGTCAGAACACAAAATCATAGTTTATAGTAAAGTAATCTAAGCTTTGATCTCTTATAAAAATTTGTATATAGACTACACAAAATTTAATTATTTATTATTTTTAATCAAATTGGAGTTTCATCCTTGATTTCAATTAGTACATATACTTAGGCCTATTTGACAATAAAAAAAAAACTTAGTCAATGAAATACTAATACTAGCAAATGAGATAAAAGTGAATTAAATATCATCAATGCTATTGAAGCCACTATTGCTTCTTTTTATCTTGTGGACTGCAATTGAAGTGGCTATTTATTTTACTGATCATCTAAGCTGATATGTCAGTGTTGTCTCATTGAGACCTAAGCTTATTTTCTTGGTAACTGGAAGTCCAGATATTAGGAGTTTCATTTTATACACCTATACCTTCCGAAATGGCCGTCCGATAGGAAAAACCTAATTGCTTAACAAGTCATATGCATATAACAGGAATGAAATGACTTATTGCTTCAACTGACAGAGAAGAGTGCACCTGGTTGCATACAGCTTCAGAACTAGACAGCTTCAGAACTAGATGGAGGTCACTTATAAAGGTGTGGTATACACCAAAAAAAATTAATTGCCGAGGGTAGACGGCAAAAAAAGAAAAAAACAGATTCTACCACTGGCAGACAATGGTTATGCCTGTGCTTCAGTGGCAAAATATGTAGGTCACAGCTGCGGATGAGTAGCCTCTGGAAACATAGCATATTATGTTAAGTCTTCGAGTTCAAAGACAAGCCATCTGTATCATATTATTATTATTTATTCTTATTTTATATCAATTGTCCAATAAAATCTAGATCTAGGCCTATTTTATTTTAGATTATTATTATAGGTTTTTTTTTTTTTTTTGTCATTTTATTTACAACATTATAGATATATACTTTTTCTTTGTTTCCCACGAGACGTGTTTCACTGTGTGCCTATAATAGTCCTTTCGGGAATAATAATAATAATAACGAGTAGAAATGCGTAGCTTGGAGGGACTAAACCTTATTAGGCCTCCTATTTTTTTTTATTTCTTGCAAGTAAGTAGGACTTATATCGTAACAAATACGCATTAGCGGAACGGTAGACAGGTCTTCATCCAGATTTAGTGTAAATAAACTATACACAGAAACACTGAAAGATTCTAATTTCGGAATTTAGATCCTATTTTTTAGAAAAAAAGTGTCATTTTATAGGGTGATCGAAAAAAAAAAAGCAACTTTTGTGACGATCTCTTATTCGGGAAAATTTTATCAATTATATCAGATAGTCAGAAAATGGATGAAGTTTTGACACATCTAATCAAAGAGTGTACAAAAAGTTTTACACTCAATGAAGGTCGATTCAAGTGATTTCCGGGAATAAATCTCTTCTTTGGCATCATCATGGATTTCTCCACATTGCACCATGCGCGAAAAAAGATGCGCGACGGCACTTCGATTCTCTTTGGCTTTGTAAAAAACTCGAAGTATAGTTCCATGGGTTAACTAACTATTTTGTTTGAAATATAATAAGAGGGAAATAACTTTTACATTATTTTTAATTATAGTTTTAAGGACGGAGTTCTTCCCCTTTAAATAACCTTTTTCTCTATTGCAAAAGAATTTTTTTATTTCTTTTGCATGTTATAATATTTGATAGTGAATTAATTTTAGTGCTTAAGTCAATGCTTCTGAAACTGTGGGCGTCGTTATATATACTAGACTTATATTACCCCAACGGTCCACCAGACTAAGGGACAGGTATCAGGTAATATTACCCACTGCCAAAGGGTCTTAAATTGCGTTTTGCTTATGTAGTAACTGCTATAGTGCATTGGAAACAATTGAAGAAAATAACAAAGTTATAAGTAAAGGGATTCCATAAATTCATGAATACAAAATATTATGAGGGGAGCTAGAAATAGCTAATTAACCTGAATTCACGCGATATTAAGAATAGAGTTGCACTCATGTAAAAATGCTTTAGAAAAACAAATTAGAATATTACTTTAATTAAAATATGAAAGGAGTGGGCTATAATTAGTATGTTTATGCTTTAAAGTATAAAACTATCTTTTCGAAGAGAAGTTCTATTATCTTTGAGTTGTAGCCTATTAGAGTTTTAGAACTAGGAATAAAGAGATGTGTAACCTTTCCCTTGTAAATATGATGTAATAACCCGTTCTGGCTCACTCAAGGTATCACTCAGGTCCAAGCATTTAATTAATTTATTTTAAAAAAAAAATTTCATCAATTTTCTTAACTTGTTTTAACGTAATAGATACTACAATTCGCTAGTCAAATAGATGTAGGCCTACTTTTGACCATTTCTATGATTAGTATTTTAAGCAAAAGACGTGGGCCTAAATAAATCCATAAATATTTGTTTAACAATATCAAAGCATCTGAGTAGCTCTAATGAAATATGAAATAATGTTGTGTTTAAAATAAAACAACTCACCTAGGTTGTTGACCATCTAACCGAAAGTCTTCAATATATATGAAAGATATGATTATAAATAGATATATATAGCTTCCTCGTACGCGAGGGATGCTGTGAAGAAAGAATATGTGATAATTACAGAATTGTATGAACGCTTTAGTCATATAGAAGATAAATTTAAAAAGAATAGATTTTACATTTAAGCTATATTGTACCTGGTGAAGAAGGTTCGCTCGTTTAAATATTTTTTTATGAAAAGTAAATATTTATCTGAACTCATTCTAGAAACATATTTGTAATGACGAAAAAGAGCTTCCAACCCAAAAATTGTTTATAAGGCCTATTAGTACTAAAAGTCATTGTACAAGGCTAATGTAGTCGAACATCTTTTTAGTGTTCCTAAAAAAAAGTAAATTTTCCCTTTCAGACCTTGTGGTCTCTAGAGCAGATGATGTAAAGGTCATTTGATTCTGTGGCCTACGGTTAACGAGGGTGTCATGTGGCCAGCACAACGACCAACCGCCTTTACTTTTCCGCAACAAATTTCAGGTACCCATTAGAGCTGGATGGACTCAGAGGCGTCCAAGGATCCCGAAATAAAAATGCCAGTCTTCACTAGGATTCGAACCCGGGACCCCCGGTTCAGAAGCCAAGCGCTTTACCGCTCAGCCACTGCGCATCTTTTAGTGTTTCCACATTCTGGAAAAAAAACGTTCTTTACGTCGAGTTGTTTTCTGTTGAAGTTTTATGTAGAACGATTAACATATTAAAGGCTTGGAAGAAAATGTGTGCAGTGTAACTTCTCAAAATGTTACGTTCAGACATCAAAGGTGCGTTAGTGCATGAACTCTGGGAACATTAAAGCGGAACTTTTATTAAGCTCCGTAATCAGTTTGCCTTTTTGTAAAACCTCTTCACTTCATGTAACACCAAATGATGCTACATCTCTAGGCTACGTGGTTAAGTATAGTTCATAAAATAACGATAATTAGCCAGAATAAATTGAATTCATTTAGATGTAAAAACGTAACCTTTATATTTTAATTATATTCAAAAAATTTTTTTTAAAGTGCCTTAGCAAACATGAACTGTGCGCTTTTTTTTTTTGTCGTGATTTCCATTGGTGCAACAATTTTGTAGTATTTAAAGTATATTTAGGCACATTTTATTTACAAAAAAAAATAAAAAAATTAACCAGTGGAGTTGCTAGGGTGGAGGGAGGAGGGGGGAGATTTTGAAAATCCCCCCTGGCCCCCACTTAAGGGGTGGCCCAAATGAGTGTTTTTTACATTAAAAATAAACTATTACGCAAAATGCAGGGCCCCCAAACGATGGAAAGTTCCTAGCTATGCCCTTGTTATATACTATATCTAGACTGAACATGGAAACTTTAGAACACTACAAAAAATGTCGTGAACAATTTTTAGAAAGTTGGATCAACTACTTTGTTTTGTAAAGTAGCTAAAAGAAGTAGAGTTGTCTTTTGTTCAACCCTAACCTATGTAACATATAATCTAATTTTTAGATCTAAATCTAGTAATGGAACGAGAGTACTCTCGTCTCATAATTATTATTTTATAATTTTTAGATACATATTCTAGAAAGATCTAAGTAATCAATCTATTTAAATGAACATAAGATGATTTAAAGAACATGAACTATTTCAATCTAGGAATTTTGAAACATTTATCTCAATGAAAACATACAGGAAATAGCTTTGTTTTATATCTTTTCGTGAATATCCGAGACATAATTTAGCATTAATTCTAAACTTTAAAAACTAAAGATCTTTACTTTACTAGACATAAATAAATATAGACTGGAAAAAGGAAGTAACTTCATGTAGCTTGAAAACATGTATATCTATTGAACTCGGATTTCCGAATTATGAAAAATTAAAAAATTGCATGATCTTCAGTCTTAGAGATTAAACAAAATTTATAGACATAAAATAAAGTACACACAATTGCAATTCACAAATTTTGGTTTCATAAAACTCTCTTATTGGCCAGTCTATATTTATTTATGTCTATGGATAGAATAGATTGATTGCGGCGACTCCCCCTAGAGCAGGGGCGGACTGGCTACAAGGGCAAACGGGCAAATGCTCGGTGGGCCGGTACCAAATGCACCGGTCTGGTCGCGACCAAAGAAAAAAAAATTAATGCAGACAACTTTAAAAAAAAAAAAGTGACAGCTGCAATACTCAAATGCCCAAACACGTTTTCTTGTTGATATTGTTTTTAATTATTATTAGGCCTACAATTAATTTTGTTTGAAATTCGACAAGAATATAATTTAAAAAATACATTTGCAAAACGTTAGACCGTACTTTCTGCTATGCACGAGTGGCATGGACTTCAACACTACTTTGATGACTTTGACGTTGTGTTTAGCCTAATCTTTTTGCTGGTCGGCATGGACTTTTGATTGCTGGCAATCCTTTTTTTTCCTTCCCTCATAATGTTAATTTTTCAATTTATCCGTATTCCCATACAGACTAGGCTCCAAGTAATCAGTTTCGCAGAGGACCCCGCATAGGACCCCGCGATCGCTAGGACCGGCCCTGAACGCAACAACAAAAAAAATAAAATAAAGGGGTGACAATTAGCTCTTTAACAAAATGTAATAGAAATTAACTTTAACACATAAACACAGCCGCGGAATTGCAATCCACACAACTTATACACAGCTCAATATGTTCTACTTTCTGTAATTTGAAAAGAGAAAGTAAGTTTCTTTTTGTTTATTTTTAATAAAATTGCTCTAAAAATACTACACTTAAGGCTTACAAAAAAATATTACTTAGTTTAAAAAATATCTATATCTAAATCAATTTTCAAACCAGTATAATTAATGGCAAACTTATGCTTAAAATGATGTCAGAGTAATAATGAAAAATTCTTATAATAAATACAATAATTTATATAGCGCTGTCACATCCGATATCTAATGAAAGAAAATTTAGATTTATATTTCTAGCAACGGTCCATGGTATATTCATATACAAATAGCGTTTTTGAGAATGCAATAGGACAAAGCAAGAGCTTTTAATAGTAAGTGCCTCGCTAACCGTTCTGCTTTCTCTTACCTTTTAACAGAATGTAATGCCTGAGTCGGCCAGGAAAACCAATTCTTCTTCTTCGTTCTCATTGTTATGTTGGAGGGTTCAGATCACTACACCAATATATGAGATGAACTGCGCAGTGGCTTCCAAGTCAGGAAGCTCTCCATATAGTTTTCTTTCTATTGGGGTGTTTTGGGGCCAGTGTCTTAGACGGGCCTCTTGGTAAAGAGCGCAGTCTTGAAGGACGTGGTCTGCATTCTCTGATGACACTCCACATGGGCAGATATCACTGGTTCCAATTTTGATCTTCCGGTACATGTGTTGTCGCATTCTGTTGTGTCCGGTCCTAAGTCGAAAGATTACACGTTGATCTTGTCGGGATAGCTTATAGTAAGCATCATCTTTCTTGTGATTTTGATGTGAGCTTGTCCATTTCTCATTTATTTTATTTATAATTAATTTCTTTATTTCTTCCGGGTAGAGTGCAGAGTTCATTTGTGAGCCACATCTTCCACCCTTGGCGAGTGTGTCAGACTTCTCGTTTCCCTCTAGTTGAATATGAGCTGGAACCCACTGAACGTCTTTTTGCTGTTGTTGTTGAGTTTTTTCAGTGCTGCTCTGAGGTTTTCAACACAAGAGAATCCAGAGTTCTGCAAGCCTTGGAGGGTTGTCTTCGCATCGGTCAGCAAGACAATCTGACTGTGTGAGGAACTTGGATGATTAGCTAGCATGGTAGCAGCTAGTGTTAGTGCTTCCCTTTCTGCTCTGTGGCTGTCAGAGAG
>JADKLZ010084252.1:0-18383 GCA_021533235.1 Biomphalaria straminea
CTTTTTTAAAATCAAATTTCTAGATTCTAATTATTCGCCTATTTACAATATTTTTAAAGTGAAAAAGATTCAACGATGTAACTTTATTGAGAGAACGGAGGAATATGCCACTATAACCGAATATCGTGTGATTGTGAATCTCTTAGAGCTGACCCTTAAGTGAAAATAAAAAAAAATAGAAAAAAAAGAAAAAAAAACACAACAAATTATTACAGTTCCTCACGTCTTCGTAAATATTATCTTTTCTGATGAGTTTCCATTTTTAGAAATCTTCGCTAGAAAATAAATCTTAACATTAACAGGCAGGAAAAACAGTTCGAAGCACCTAATGGTTATATTTCTATCACTGAGAATTAGAGCAGGGTAAACTACAAAATGCCTTTTAGTTAAAAAATATACAATTTGTTAATTTATATTAAACTAATTTACAAGAAACAGAACTATAAATCGTTGAAGCCTTAAAGTAAAGGTTTTGGATTTCAATCACTGAACTGAAGGCCTGAACTGAATACCTAGCATACTTTTTTTTTTAGAAATACATAATGCATTGTTTGATTTTTATCGTTTTTTACAATTTTTAAATCTAGATCACCATCATCAGCTTTACAAACATAAATCTAGGTTAACACCTAAACATGGTGATATTAAATCTAAATCACCATAAACAGCTGCTTAACATAAATCTAGGTTACCATCTACGAGTAGAGATACTAACTCTAAATCACCTTCAACAGATTGGATCTTGGTTATCATTTATCAATGGAGATGTTAAATCTAGATCACCGTCAACAGCTATATAACATAAATCTATATTAAATCTAGATTACTATCAATAGCAATATACATTTAAATCTGGATTATGATCTACAGTAATATAAATTTAAATCTAGATAATTATCTACAGTAATATATTTTAAAACTAGGTTGCGATCTACGGTGCTATACATTTAAATCTAGATTATTAACTACAGTAATATACATTCTTCTTCTTCTTCGTTCTCATTGTTATGTTGGAGGGTTCAGATCACTATACCAATATCTGAGATGAACTGCGCAGTGGTTTCCATGTCAGGGAGCTCTCCATATAGTTTTCTTTCTATTGGGGTGTTTTGCGGCCAGTGTCTTAGACGGGCCTCTTGGTACAGGGCGCAGTCTTGGAGGACATGGTCGGCATTCTCTGATGACACTCCACATGGGCAGATATCACTGGTTCCAATTTTGAGCTTCCGGTACATGTGTTGTCGCATTCTGTTGTGTCCGGTCCTGAGTCGAAAGATTACACGTTGATCTTGTCGGGATAGCTTATAGTAAGCATCAACTTTCTTGTGATTTGGATGTGAGCTTGTCCATTTCTCATTTATTTTATTTATAATTAATTTCTTCATTTCTTCCAGGTAGAGTGCAGAGTTATGAGCCACTTCTTCCTTCCTTAGCGAGTGTGTCAGCCTTCTCGTTTCCCTCTAGTTGAATATGAGCTGGCACCCACTGAACAACGGTCTTTCTGCTGTTGTTGTTGAGTTTTGTCAGTGCTGCTCTGAGGTTTTCAACACAAGAGAAACCAGAGTTCTGCAAGCCTTGGAGGGTTGTCTTCGCATCGGTTAGTAGGACAATCTGACTGTGTGGGGAACTTGGATGATTTGCTAACATGGTAGCAGCTAGTGTTAGTGCTTCCCTTTCTGCTCTGAGGTTGTCAGAGAGCTCACCAGTTGCAATGGATTTTTCTAGTTTTTCTCCATCTGGCCATTCAATGAGAATTCCAGCTCCTCCATTTGTGGTGGCTTTATGGGATGATCCATCGGTGTAAACTCTGATCCATTGATCGCTAGGATAATTGGTTTGAAGAAAAGAGTTCACTATTTCCTTGAGCTCTGTTGGTCTGTAGTCAGATTTTCTTTTTATGTTTTCAATATGGTCCCTTATAGTAGGAAGAGGGCTTTCGTCCCAGGGAGGAGATTCATTATATACATTCAAATCTAGGCCATTATCTATGATACCATACATTGAAATCTAGATTATTATCTACAGTACTATACATTTAAATCTAGATTATTATCTACAGTACTATACATTTAAATCTAGATTATTATCTACAGTAATATACATTTAAATCTAGATTATTATCTACAGTACTATACATTTAAATCTAGAGAACACTTTACATTTTCTGAAAATTTAGCGGAGCCCTTCCCTTGTTTTTTTTTTTAGGTCGGATTATTTCTCTTTTGTTTAAATTAAAAATAATAATAGTTAAAGCGTATTCTTAATTTCTTTTTTATTTTTTAAAAATCTTTATCCCGTTGCAAAGATCTGAAAGGGGAACTTACTATATACTTCGGATTCTATATCCCTTCGCAAAATCTGAAAGGGGAACTTTATTATACTATATACTTGGGGATAATTCATGTGTTGGAGTTAATTGTTCCTTTAGTTCATTGAAAACATATTCAAGCCTAATGTTCCACGGAACACAGTTTGGGAAACACTGATGTAGACGATGTTACTATTATTCTTACTTACTTACTTATTTACTTACTTACTCACTTACTCACTCACTCACTCACTCACTCACTCACTCACTCACTCACTCACTCACTTACTCACTCACTTACTTACTCACTTACTTACTTACTCACTTACTTACTCACTTACTCACTTACTTACTTACTTACTTACTATTATTCTACTCCATAAAGATCTGTCATTTGCAATATCTGCAGCCTCTTCCCATCTGATGTCCGCTGTTCTGAGGTCCTCCATGAAGGTATGACGGCAAGTTATACGAGGACGTCCCTGTTTGTGTTTTCCTCGTATTGGCCTCCATGTCATAGCAATTCTTGGTATGCGTAATTCATTTTGTCGTAGAACATGTCCCGCAAACCTAATGCGACGTTCTGTCACAACCTCACTAAGTGTTCGACTCCCAGTTTGGCATAGGATTATCTTGTTTGAGACTCGATCTGTGTAACTGACTCTCAGAATCCGTCTCAGCCATTTTTGTTGAACCTCATTTAGTCTCTTCTCAATTTTGACAGATGACTTCCATGTCTCACATGCATATGTTGCAGTTGGAATGACAATTGTGTTGACAAGGTGTATTTTTGTCTCGAGTCCAATGGCTTGGCTTGTCCAAATAGGCTGCAGCCTTTGGAAAATGCTCCCTGCCTTTCCTATTCGGCACACTACATCATGGTATGCATCCCCATCATTTGTTATGATGCTGCCAAGGTAAGTGAACTTGTCCAACTCTTCAAGCCTTGACTCGCCAAGTCTGACAAGGGCACCCTTTGCCTTATAAGCCCACTCGCAAAATTTTTGTCTTATCCAAGTTTATGCCGAGGCCAATTTTGGGTGCCTCTCTATCTAGGCTCTCCGTCATTTCTTTTCGCTTACAGAAAAAAAAAGAAACCGTTGCATCAGAATTTTGAAAGATCTAACATATTATGATCTCGGATTTTCAATATCTTTTCTATTCTCTAAACAGGATGAACGGACGGACAGAAAAACCGCATCAAACTAATAGCGGCTAATTTCCTTATGTGAGCGGCATAAAAATGAATCTAAAACATTCTCTTGATAATTTGGAGAATTTTTTTTTGTCTTTTCTTATCCTCGCTCTTGATTTAAACTCAGTTGTGAAATGTCAACTGCCAGTGTTAACTAAATATGAATACACAAGTGGATACTCGTCAGGCGGCTTCTATCATTCTTTCAATTAAGATTCTATGTCGCTAAAAATGTTTGCGTTGCAATGGGTGATGGTGAAGAGATGAATGTCCTAGTTTCGAGACACTCAAATGTTTTACCGATTTTAAGTTGTTTTAGAAAGAGAACAATCACATGTGAATAGCTCACAGACTAGTGTGAAGTCTTTAGAAGACACAACTCTAGGAATGACGTAAACGGGAAAAACGCTGCTTACGTCACTAGGCTTACTATAGTGTACATCTTTGCAAACAAGAACGCGTTTAGAGATATGAATGAAGGGATGTGTAAAACTAAAAGCAGACCACGGGCTGTAGCACCACTGGGATGGATGGATGGCAAAAGCCGGTATGAACTTCTTATTGTCCGACAGTCAGGCTGGGTAGGGCATTTATTTAACCGAGCAAGGCTCGGCCACCTGATATTTTATACTCTTAAGCGAGCAATTCTTGTATATATATATATTTATATATAATTTTATTTCGAAAACGGCTCTAACGATTTTCTTTAAAATTTCAAGGTATGTGCGTATTAGTGAGAAAAAAATTCTCAACTCATTGGCCACATCGGGAAAACTCGAGTTCGACCGTTATTTCGATATGAAAATGTCTCAATTTAATTTTGGTTAGAATAATTTATGAATGAAATTGAAAATTTATGAATGAAAGTTTTCCATGGCGTAAACGGGAAAAACGCTGCTTACGTCACTAGGCTTACTATAGTGTATTTCTTTGCAAACAAGAACGCGTTTAGAGATATCAATGAAGGGATGTGTAAAACTAAAAGCAGACCACGGGCTGTAGCATCACTGGGATGGATGGATGGCAAAAGCCGGTATGAACTTCTTATTGTCCGACAGTCAGGCTGGGCAGGGCATTTATTTAACCGAGCAAGGCTTTGTCTTACTTGGACTTGATTAATATTTATATCACATTACTTTTTCCGTAATATACAGCACTCTTCATTTTTTTTCGGAATCAAAAATATTAAATAATAAAACTATTTTTGTGGCCACTTGACTTGTATTGAAAAGCTATTTTAATTTTTTTTTTTTGTGTAATTTAGATTAACATCCTGATCCTATTCTCCCCACCCCTCTGCCCACCCTAGCTACGCCACTGCAAACATTAGAGTTTACAAATTTGATTCTGCAGTGGTAAAAAAAGCAACTTATTGTTATACCTTTTTATAAAATAGCTTATTAACAATTCTTATGTTCCATACATCAGATGCACCAAAATAGCTAAATATTTATAGTTTTCCAACTTCAATTGAAATCTCTTATAGTCAACTTACGACAAGGAAGTAATTGAATCGAATAAGATCAACATTGAGATCGAGGCTATCTCTGTCATTATGATAATTGTTTTAAATATAATTTTTAAAAATACTTCAGTAGTAGGGACCATAATTCTAAGGAAGCAGATCTGGTCTATTTTAAGACATCCGCGCGCGAAACCACAAGAGAAAAAGCGTTCATTGGTGAGAAAGATTGATCACGAGGATTAGTCGTCTGCTTCAAGCTGATCTCCCTTGTCGTCAACAATTAGGGTGAACGGCAAGAACTGGAGATTGGAAGGACGCAGACATCACAGGCAGTTCTTCACCAGTAATGACGTCAGAGACAAGCCATATGGCGTCACATATTAGTGCCGGGTGCAAAATAGAATACAAAGAGAACAAAAACAATCTTTTATCAGATCTGCTGTCTCGGTTGTTTTGACAAAATCATCCATTCTCAAGCATTCCGAACGTATTCTTTCGTGTTTCAAGAACATCCCCGCAGATTGTTCTAGATGTACATTATAGATGCAGACTAGATTTTCTCTTGCATGGCTTATTAGACAAATGTCTTGTTTTATAGATAAGCAAGAAAGTCATGATAGATAGCGGACACTAGCAAGAAAACAACATGGACTAGAAAGTTCATAGGACATAAAAGTAAAGAGAATACTTTCAAATTATAAATGTAACTATTTGTTTGCCTATTTTCTATATAAGCTCTTTTTGTAAATCTAGGAAATCAACTCAACGTAAAGAAATCAGAATGAGAATGAGATGTTAAACAAAGACACACACACACAATGTGGAGGCTCGGTGGCTGAGTGGTCACAGGTTCAAATCCTGGTGAAGACTGGGATTTTTCATTTCGGGATCTTTTGGCGCCTCTTAGTCTACCAGCTCTAATGGATACCTGACATAAGTTGGGGAAAGTAAAAGTGGTGGTCGTTGTGCTGGCCACAAGACACGCTTGTTAATTGACCACAGGAATTTTACTTTTACGCACAGAATGTGGTTCAATATTAATTGAAAGTTCTGACTTCATAATTGGTTGGAAATCGTTGTGACTTAAATTTATTTTTTGTACAACGACGTGTCTTGGAACTGGTGTGAACACTGCAAAGAGTAGCTATATGACTGGGTTTTTTTGTTCAATGTCAATCTTGTATTTATTAGCCCAAAAGCTGACATAAAGACACATGCTTTCAAATAAAATTTAAACAAATGTGTTCACATACTTTAGGAAATAGTAAAAATATACGAGATCTAAGTGTAAAAAACATAACAAACTTGTCAAGAAAATAACTAATACTTTGATTGTGTATAACAGAAACACATTTCACAGTTATACAGGTATATAGGTTAGTGATTTGAAGCCAATACATTATTTCATAGCTACAAGAGTAACTACAATATGTTTACTTTAGTATTGAAGAGTTGTCACATATGCCATTCTGGGTTGATTTCTTTATTGGTATTACACGAGAGTTATTTTTAGCTTTTCTTTGTCTTGATAGAAATTAAAATCTATTGGCTAGAAGTTGCATCAGTCGGTAAAAGAAATTTCTAGGAGTTGCATCAGTCACGTGACATAGAGACGTCTATGCGGTTGGTTGAGAGTATGAATTGAAAACGAGTCTGATGACAACTTCCGCCCAAAGTCGGTGATTGCGTGAGATTTTCAGTCTGTGCGTGAATGTCTTATTGAAAGGTTGTGTTTTCTAACATCTCTAAGTTTTATTAAGAAAGAAGCCTTTGTTATGTTATCATTTTAATCTTGTTGATCTACTATTGTACATAAGCTGTACTTACGTTTTATTCAAATAAAGTTCCAGAGTTTCATTTTCTACAAAGAATCTTTTACAGTGAATTCTAGTTCGACATTAATTCAATTATTTTAATAGAAGATTTAAATCCCCGGCATCACAAGGACATTACATCATTTAACATTGAATTGACCTTGTGACATAAATGACACCTCCGAAAAAGGAAATAATAGCACTCTCCGACTAAGAGTATGATGTAATCTGGACTTCAACGAAATTTATTCCAAATCTAGGACCAATTTCTAAACTCTTCAAAAGGAACTTCATTTCATTTAACGAAGGACAGAATTTCTGTGTTTAACAGGTCAGTTGGTTATCGATAATTATTTTACAAAGATTTTCGTTAGAGTTACGTCTAACTCACGAAATCTACTATTATATGTAATTAGCAAAAGACCAATATACATAATTACTGGCAATATTAAAAGACCAGTAAATCAAATAACTGGCATCATAAAAAAGACCAGTAAAGCAAATAACTGGCATTATATAAAGAAGACCAGTAAACAAAGCATTTGTCTGGCAAGAAGCACATATAAGACCAGATTTAACCAACTGTTAAACCAGTAAAAAAAAGTACTCGGCTCAATAGATCTATATATCAAAGCATACGACTTCAGTGAAATACAATTTTACTGTCAAGCATATTGAGGCTTCAAAAACTTTTTCACTATATTCATATTATATCTGAGATAAAGCCAAAATCCAGATATTGAACATTTCTGCTCCAATACAAGAAACTAACATAAAAATCAAATATGGCTTCCGGTTCTAGAACACAACGACTCCTTGAATTGATGGAATTAGCCAAAGAGAAACAAATTCCTAAGCCAGACCTATGGGCAGAAAGACAAGAAGAGAAAGAATATCAAGAACAAGAATCTGAAAAACAAAGGCAACAATTTGAAAAACGCAGAAAAAAAAGAAAGAAAAAAATTACAAGATGCTGAAAAACAAAGGCAAGAAGCCGAAAAACAAAGGCAACATGAAAAATAAAAAATGGAGTACGAAAAACAAAATAAAGAAAATAAAGAAAATATTCCAAACCAAGGTCACTCAAGAGGGTGTGGTGGCTGAGCGGTAAAGCGCTTGGCTTCCGTACTGGAGGTCCCGGGTTCGAATCCTGGTGAAGACTGGGATTTTTATTTTCGGGATTTTCGGGCGCCCTTGAGTCCACCCAGCTCTAATGGGTACCTGACATTAGTTGGGGAAAAGTAAAGGCGGTTGGTCGTTGTGCTGGCCACATGACACCCTCGTAAACCGTGGGCCACAGAATCAGATGACCTTTACATCATCTGCCCTATAGACCACACGGTCTGAAAGGGGAACTAAGGTCACTCAAATATGTTTGACAAGTACAGATTAATTAACAAAATATCGGCTTTCAACGAAAACATTGACAATATGGACTCGCATCTAATAAGATTTGAAGAAATAGCTACAACATCCGGTCTACCAGAAGCACATTGGTCGAGCTCACTCCTCACCCTATTGAATGGCAAAGCTGTCAACATTTGCTCACAACTGTCTATCAATGAACGCAGCACTTACTCTGATATCAAGGAAGCTCTACTGCGCCAATATGGAGCAACTTCAGCCAACTATAGAAAGAAATTCTATAATGAAAGGCCACATCAAAATGATGATCCTCAAATTTTTGTAGCTAATATGTCAATGTGGTTCGACAGATGGGTATCTCTGGCCAAAGTAGAAGAAAGTTACCAAGCTCTTCGTCAACATATTGTTACGAATCTCACTATCCAGGCTCTCTGCAAACTGCACCATACACCACCAACTGAAAGAACTTGACAACTCCGAGCTCCAAAGTAAAGTAAAAGTTTAATGTGAATAAAGAACAGCCAATATTGTACAATTGGCAGCACGTAACAGACTGTACAAATATCTCTCCGATAGCACCGTATCACCGTATCAACTCTTGCACTGGTCTCTCCGTCTCGTTCCGGGCTTACACTGGGTTCAACAGTTCAGGACTGACTTCACACACTTGGGCTCGATGTGCCGGACTCGATCATAGATCAAGATCAAGACGCCAGCCGTCTCAACTGTACTTGAAAGTACTCCGCACTGAACCGTCGTAATGCTCAGTACAGGACCACACCGCTGAACTGTGCTGTAGTCGACCGTGCTCTGAACATTAATTCAATTATTTTAATAGAAGATTTGAATCCCCGGCATCACAAGGACATTACATCATTCAACATTGAATTGACCTTGTGACAAGAGTAAATATCCATTTCTTTTTATCTACATGCAAATTGAAAGGGCGTCATTTTGATACTTCTGAGTAGTGATTTAGGATAATAACTACAGTATGTATCTGTAGCTGATCCTTGACTTGCAAAACCAACTTACGGTAATCGTACCCTCAATTTTTGAGATTACTTTCAACCAGTTAACGTCCCCTTGTTGATTTGAGTGATCTTTCTTAATGTCTAGACCTGCAGTGATTTCCATGACATTGACTGCGTAGTTTTTACCTAGATATCTATGTACAAGTAAAAAAAATGTCCAAATAGGCAAAGTTGACTAACTACATTTATATCACTAACCAAAAGAAGGACTTATAGAATAAAGAAATATAAGCAAGACCCACAATACATAACGGCGGAGTCTGGAAAGTCTAGATCTATCTGTTGTCGCTAGATTAAATCACTGTCGTTAGGTAAAGAAGGATAACTCAAGTCACACGATCTCATCAGACGATATGAACAAATGGCGGGAAAGTTGCTGAAAGTTATTTTTAGATCTTTACGTTACTTACAAGCTTTAAAAGTCACACGAGCAAAGAAAAAAAAAAAGGAGAGACTACTTCAAGTCCCACTATTTGACCAGGGGATTTGTTAACCAGAGACAGGGATTAGGATTATTGCTGTGTGGGGAAGATAGAAATAGAAACCGTTCTCTTGAACTGTTACATAAGTACTGTACTCAAGTATCCAAGCAACGGAGGAAATGAAGAAGGCTGACCAATATTACCATTTACTAGAGATTACATTATAAATGCATTCTTATCAAGCTTTTTAACTGGGGTATATTCTCATAATTAGGGAAATAAAAAAATAGAGAGAGAAAAAGAGAAAGAGGGAGAGAGAAATAGGAGTTTTTTTTTAAAGTAAATATTCCCTCGTCCATTCCACCTTTTGTTCGATAACTCCATTGATGTCTTAATATCCATAAAAGATTCAGCTCAAATGTCTATGAACTATTCTTTGTGGTGTGGATATGTTCTTCATTAACATACCAGCTGCATACCACTAACATTCTCAGCGGATTGTTTGGATATTGTTTGGGTACTGGGCAGAGGCGTAGCTAGAGTATATCATGCCTGGTGAGGTAACTGCTATTTTTTGCCCCCCCCCCCAAATAAAAAATAAGTAAAAAATAACATTGCAAAATCTTTCTTTTGTTCAAAATAATATGTATTCCTTAATCAATTTTGGTTATTCAAAAAAATCACATTTACATTAACATACTCGCTTTCTTGCTGGCAAAAGTATCAATAATTTTGCCGAAATCAATTTTTTCCACCAGCTCTTGTTGGACAAAATGGCCAAATTAGCGAGTCATAAATTTGTCATCGTTGATCCCAAGTAATTCTTGATCAGTTTAATTTTTGAAAAACTTCTCTCGCATGTAGCGACGCAATAGTAAAAAATATGTGAATCATGATGACGATATTCGGGACTGAATCATGTAGCTGATGTTGTTTTTTTTATAAAATTCAAGAGCTCAACAGGTCCTTGTTTTGGAAGTTCGGAGGCTTTTGATAAAACCGTGACAAACCGTTGAAACCTTTTTCGCTCCAGCAGAAATTCTTTTTATCAATGTCGCTAGGAGTACTATCGAGATTACTTTCGACCTGAGGATTTAATAGCTGGGAAGGCGACAAAAATTCATATCTTTCTGCTACATCATGAAGTTGCTCGAATCGGGTGATTATTTCTTCAACAATCCTGTCCATGGTAGAATACATTTCCATTCGTAGCTCTTCCTTGTGTACAGAGTCGTCACTTTTCTCACCAGGCAATACGTTTTTGAGGTTCTTTCCTGATTCTCAGATCTGAGCACACGCTTTCGGCAAAGGTAATGATGGCTTCAACATGTCCTCTCGATTACTACTTTAAAAAGTCTCTGTTTTTAGTTTGAGTGAACAGTCTCGAATAGATAATCCTTGTTTTGAAGATTGATTTGCACGTCATTAATTTCAGTTAATACAGGAGCCCAAAATCCAAGATTGGTGAGAAAATTAAAAGACCGAATAGCAACTAACAATATTCCTGTTTCAGATCTAGTCGATTAATTTTCATCTCTGCTAGTTAATGTCTCCAGAGTTTCTTTAATGTTAGAAAATTTATCCTTAACCATCTTGACGGCTTCTCCTCTGGCGCTCCAACGGGTCTCAACTAAACGTTTAAAGCTAGTTCCAGTTATTTTGATGAGGATATCCCAGTGGTGTGTTGAAGTTGAGAAAAAGGCGTGTAAACGGTCCAGTGTACCAAAAAATATTCGAATAGACTTTAGCTTCAGCAGCTCCAATTCTTGCTAAATTAAGAGAATGATTTGAGCTTGAGCAGGCAATGAATAGTGCTTTGGTGCTTCTAGAATACGTTTTTGGACACCGTAGTTTTGACCTTTCATGACCGCAACATATCATAGTCTTGACCCCTGCAGTCCTTTATGTCTACGCCATCCAAACGCAGTTTCTCTAGAATCATCTCAGCGATTCCAGTAGCATGCTTGTCCTTTGTGTCGATGAAGTCATAAAAGACTCACGAACCTGCACCCCGTCATTACCCATGACAACCTACCGTAAAATTTGGGAAGTTTGATCCAGCTTTGAAATGTCAATTGTACTGTCAAAAATAATAGAGAAATTTTCTGCTGCATGATTTGTTTTTTTAACGTGATTCCCCAATATTCTAATAAATTCATTTTGTATTTGTGGAGACATGTATGTATTCGGTCTGGAACAAAACCTCAAGAGTGGATCGTACTTTGATAGCAATTTTACTAACTCCAATAAATTGCCTTGATTTTGCCCTTCCAACACTTCTGCAGCTCGCTCGCGATGCCCACAGTGTGCCTGATTTTGCTTTGAGATAAAACGAATGATGTCCAAGATTCTATTCAGGTAGTCTTTCCAGTTTTCGTCTTTTGTATAATGAAATTTTGGGCCTTGTTGTCAATACTGTTCCCAACTCCAAAGCAAGCGATGACTGAATGTGAGCTCTGCTGGTATCATACTTTTCTATTTTCGGGATAACCTCCACCACTCATTGAATACATCTTTTGATTTAAATGAAGATTTGGTACTTGAGAAGAATATGCAGGGGAAGCAAATAAGGATTCTTTTTTGAAGAATAACAAGCCCACTTTCTAAGAACTTTCTCGACGTTTGACATTTGCCGGGAAAACCTAGCCTTTGAAAGCTTCTAGTCTTTCCTTTTGCTGATTCTTGGTGTCTATACACCTCTCTGAATTGACTGTCCATTCGCTGAACTATTTCAGATCGTTGAGTGACAAGGTGTATGCGAATATTATCTGTGATGACATCAGGCCAATCTCCAATGTCGTACAGTCTAGAATTTATTATCCTGCTTTCTGTATTGTTTACACTGTAAATTATATTCCAACTGTTCTAGAGCTTACATTGTTTTGAAGAAATAATTAAGGAGATGAAACAAAATAGGGACATGACAGTTAAGTGGCGTAGCTAGGGTAGGGGGAGGAGGAGGATAATTTGAAAATCCCCGGGCCCCTACTTGAGAGGGGCCCCAAATGAGTATTTTTAACATTAAAATTTAATATTACGCAAAATGCAGAGGCCCCCAAAGAGGTCAAGCCCCCCTGGCCCCCAAAGGATGGAAAATTCCTAGCTACGCCCCTGACATGACTAATTTACAACTTGTTGGTTCATGTTTAAAATACAGTAGTTTATATTTGTTCGTGTCCATACACTTAGTCGTTTTTACTGAAAAGCTCAGGGAAATAGGAAATTAATACACACTTGGGGGATTTTGAGGCCCCTCTCCACTTGGTGCCCTGTGCGGCCCGCACCACCCGCACATTGGTAGCTACGACACTGGTACTGGGAAATCTAAATAAATTAAGGATAGTTCTAAAACAAAAAAAAAAGGGTTAGATTTGTTACGTAAATCTAGAGTACATCTAGCTCTACAAGTAGATCTATATCAGATTAGATCTTCAGACTTCTAAATCAAAATTTTAGGTAGATCTAGACATATAGATCTAGTTCTACAATATGAATACAAAATTATAGTCAATTGTAGATTTGGCTTAGTGGCTAACGTAGTATATTGAGCTGACAGTGCTAAGTACGAGCTCGAGACCCGACTTGAGCAAAGGTTGTTTTTATTTTATGATTTTTTTTTACATTTAATTTTATTTTAAGTTGTATAATGGAAGTATTGTCTTAAATTTTTTTTAAAATGCTAATCTTGTTTAATTTAATCTATTTTTTTTCCAACCATCTTATTTTCTTGTATTTTGTTTGATATATAGCGTGACTATAAATATCTACAAAGTGAAACCCCCCTCAAAAAAAATAATCTTCTATTATTTAGAAATGTAATTTTGCTATTCGATTCATTTCAAAGTAACACAAAAATAAACGTTACGCCCCCACCCCAAACACACACACACCGTCTCTCTCTCTTTTTGCATACTCTCTAAAGTTGTCACTTGTTATTAAGTAATGTCAAGTGTTTATTATTTCTATCAGCCAGTTATCTAATACATTCGCCCACTGCTAAGAAAGATAGTCCTAACATCTCTCGTTTATTATATGAACAAATGGTGTCAGATTTGAAAATAAAAATAAAATCCTTTTCTACTGTACGAAGCTAATGGCCGTCTTTTTATGTCACATTCTTGTAAAGCTTCATAATTGAAAGGAGTCTTTTGATTGACAGACATACAGACAGACAGATAGATAGATAGATAGATAGATAGATAGATTGATCGATTGATTGAATGATTGATTGATTAATTGAAATAAAATACGATAAAAATGCATTTTACTAAACTATACATATTCGTTAAGAAATACGTATGTTATAAACTTGTTTGCACTTACTGACATTAACCTATCAAGCGAAACTTTGGTTGACATTCCGTCACTATCAATGTAGTGACTAGAGCTAATAGAGTATGTCGGTGAAGTGCTCTACTGCTCTTGCTCATTTTTCCCTTCACTAACAGTTAACTCTTTGCCTGGCACTGTCGTGAAGGAGAGATAAAAAAATGGAGTCATTCCACTAATTTAAATATCTATAACATAATATTAACATAATAGGTGCAAAATCTTTGCTCTATTTTTTTTACTATAGGTAGCCTAATGATCTCACAGTTCTGCCTTTGGCTTAAGTAAATTTAATACAAAGTGCCTACTGAACATTTCTGAAGATGTAACAAGCTTTTAGAAATACTATCCGTACTGCAAACAATATTTATAGCTTTTTTAATGGCCTCATCTGTCAAGGTTACATTTTTATGTCAATTAGTTTAATTGTAACTTAATCAAGCCTCAAGCTTAGTTTTTTAAAAATATTTTTTCCTGTGATTGCAATGCTATTAATAATTGTGAATTTGTGTGTATAGTTAAAATACAATCACATAATTACAGCAGCTTATAGTATTGAATACCACCTGAGGCGAGTAATTGTAGTAAGGAGGGCTGTGTTCTACTTATCAGATGCTTAATGTCACATTATCGAATTAACTTTTCAACATTAATTTGTTCTCATATATTACTATTCTAATTTTTGACTATAATTTTTACTTATATTTGTTTTTCTAAAATAGAACAAATAAATCGTGACTTAGTTGACACTACATCACTCTCACGCGACACAGTAACTCGATACTGTTACACGATATTGTACAACTATAATGACAAAGTCTTCGATTCGAATGAGTGCATTGTATGACATGACTACACTAACCCAGTTGAGACCTACATATTGTTCTACATCTAATGTAGACTAAGCCGTTGTCCACTTGACCTCTCGTTAAGTTTTTTTTTTCATCTTCTGCGCCTGTTTCAATAAAAGTTTTTCTTTGGGTCTCAAATGTGTGTTTTGCGTTGAGAGCTCTAGAGCTGTCTCTTTCAGATTCTATCTTCTGACAGCTTCTTTCCTACATGCCAGTGAGAACACTTTCAAGAAGCAACTCAGTTACGCCAAAGAAGATTACCTTTCGCATGCGGTGTTCGACCCATTGATGATGTCGTTTGGTAATGAGTGCTTTTGTATTTTCCACAACGGCCTCCAGTAGAACATCGTTATTTCTAAATTTGTGTAATGTTGTTCTGCCGATGTTGTCTATTATGTTGTGAAAGCACCTTTGATGGAAACGTTCGAGAAGCCTTAGATGCATTCAATAGAGCACCCAGGTCTCAGAGATATGCACAAGCGTGGTGAGAACCACAGCTTTACAAACATTGATTTTGTTGTCAGGAGATGAGGCCTATTAAACCAAACGCTCAACAAAAACGATGTACTACGATGATTTCACACGAAATTGTCTAACGATGTTGTCCAACAATTCTTTCACACGATATTGTCCGACGATACTTCCACACGATACTGTCCAACGATACTTCCATAACGATACTGTCCAACGATATTTCCACACGATACTTTCTCATGATACTTCCACATGCTACTGCCCAACGATACTGTCCAACGATACTTTATACGATACTGTTTTATACAATTATGTTTGGGTTCAACATCAAGAAACAAACAACAATACAAACATCAACTTTCAACATTCAGAGCTATGAGTCCAGGCAAAGCATTCAAATCTGCATTAAAAAACAAAATTTAAAAACTATCTCAGTTGTTTAGTTATTTAGTTAATTGTTTTGTCCTTGAGGCAATATTTGAATGTGTATTATTGTAGTTTCAGGCGCTTTCGGGGTCGTACATCACCAGGTACGTCTTAAAGCCATTTGCTTGAAGATATCGACTCTGGCTCAAGACTTAAATCGTCTTCGTCCAACAGTTTGTAACTTTTGAATGGACTAAACACCAGGAAGTGACCTTCAGTCACTCCGTCACATTTCTTCTCTTTAGATTCAAAGTCAAGATGGAGGAACAAAGGGCAATGACTGCAGCCGACTCAGATGTTCAGATAAAGTCAATTAAACTATCTTTTTTAAAAAAAAAGACAAAACATCGTATACATTAAATATAAAATGACTAGCTAGAATGTGATTATCCAGCATTATCTAGATTCTTGACGAATCCTAAGAAAAACAAAAGCGAAATGTAAGCCCACGTTCTTTTGTCGAGTCGAAATAAAATCTTCATCTCATAAAATCTCAATCTGTAAAGAAAAAAAATATAAAAAAACATTTATTTATTTGATACTATTATAAACAGTTGCATCAATACAATGTTTATTGCATATATACAAATGATCATTATCTAATTGAAAACAGAGAGAAAGAGAGAGAGAGAAAGAGAGAGATGTAATTAGTTGAAAGACTCTATTTTCAACATGTAGATTATAACGTAATGTTTGCCTCGTAATGAAATGTCAAGTTTTTTGTCAGGCTTTCATTGTTTCCTTCGTTGCTTCACCTAGTGGTTCTCAATTACTGCTATAGGCATGTCGACAAGAATCGCTTTTTTTGTTGTTTTTTTTTTATACAAAAGTGATTTACATTTTTTTGTTTTGGTAGAACTAATGCATTTAGTTGACAGAAGGACAAAATGCAAACGATAAAAAAGTGAAGGAAGAATGGATATAACGTGGACCACATTTGAGACACAGAGTGACTCCATATCAACTCTGTTAAAAACAAAGTATTATATATCACAAAGGAATGGGATATCGGGTTTCAATTTAACACACAAAAAATGCTTGTACAATGTTTTATATGTTTTGGATGCCCCGTCTAAGTTGAAGATAATTTACTTCCTGGTTCAAACCTCCCGCAGGACGTCAGGGGATAGCAGCGGGCAGGGTATGAACCCTTGACCCTCGACAAGTCCAAACGACAGTCCTGCGCGCATACAGCACGACCAGGCAGCCATTAATTAAGGAGAGATGCTTTTGATTTGAAGTTTCTGTTTAATTTAAAAAATAATAATAATATCAAAAATTCAATAAATTCCTACTTTATGTTCAAGTAATATTGAAAACTAAAAATTCAAATTTTATTCTTTCACAATTTGGTAACAATTTAAATCAATATAGATTTATAATAAATATCAAAAAGAAAACGATTCCCTTAGTTTTATTTTCAATTTTTCTTTTCATTGGATTGAAAATAAAAGGCCTCAATATAGATTAAAAACTACCACTTTTGCGTTATTAGTATGACGCTCTAACCACTGATCTATCAATTTTTCAAATATAAATAACAATACATAAATTATATTCGAATGAATAGAAAATAACAAGTAAAACATGAAAAATACCTTTAAAAAATACAGCTTATACAAAGTGTAATTACATCAACCAAGGGGAACGAACTGACTTCGAACTCAGGACTCATGCCTCTTCAAGCTAACACACTAACCATTCTGCTAGTCAGGTAAATATTAAAAGAGAAGATTGTGTAGTAATCTGTTGTTTGTTTCAAACTAACTTTAAAGCGACAATCTATAAAGGGAAATAATTCAGCTGCAACCACCACTTCAGTTAATTATATTTTTAACCCCTTGTTCGAGATATTAAAAAAAATACCAATATCAAAAGTTAAATAACTGATTTATTTATAATTTATTTATTGATTTTTTTGTTGTGTCAGGTAAAAGGAACAATTCTGCGAAATGTCACCTTGATCCGAGATTGTGTGTGGGAGAGATAACATGTCCAAACTTTTGACCAGACAGAATGAGTTGTTATAAGCTTTGCCAAAATAGCCGTCAAAAAATATTACTACTTCCTGACACCGAACATAACAGATCATATAGTTTACATAATTGATGAAGTGATCTTTCTGATTTATAATTATGTTTTCCTTTGTCACGCAGCACATTTTATTTGTGGAATGTAAATCACGAAATGATAATGAAAAGTTGCAATAAGGTAATGAATCAGATGTTAGGATCTTGCTGACGCATCTCAAGCTATTTGCTTACTATTACATAACATCTTGCTCAGATATTAGATCCATCGTACGGATACCTAACGTTTATATATTCATAGCACATGCACATTGCTATAGTATTTAATAAAAGGGAAGGAATACACATTGTTTAAGACTGTAATAATAATACCTATATATCTTGAGTTCAATGTCCACGTAATAGTCATCTAGATAGTCTCTTCAGTATGCAACGAGGGCCGAGCAACCCATTAGCAATGACATCAACAGTAACTCCAAATAATGCGACAAACATTGATACAGATCAGTCACTATAATAAGATACCCACACTGGCATTAGCATTAACAAATGGACCCATACACTGGCATAAGCATTAACAAATGGACCCATACACTGGCATTAGCATTAACAACTAAACCCATACACTGGCATTAGCATTAACACATGGACCCATACACTAGCATTAGCA
>JADKLZ010084276.1:0-16955 GCA_021533235.1 Biomphalaria straminea
ATATGAAGTCTGTCTTCAACTCTTCATTAGAAATTTTAGGAAAGGGTCACAGTCTATGTCCATCAATGAACCTAACAATTTCTTCCTTTAGATTCCATATTGATCTAATGATTGGCCAGTGAATACAACTGTGTTACCATACATCAGAATTTTTTATTTCCAAATCTTCACGTACTTTTCGGAACTGCCAGTCGGGACCGGCCTTGGCTAATTGGAGGCAATTGACGAAGTGAATTTGGTGGCCCCGAATAAAATAAGAATATACCAAATAAAGGAAAAAAACTAAAATTTTGCAATTTATTAAAAACCTAGTGTACTTTGAAAAATAACATTGAGTACAAGCTTCGATATTCCTTATCTGTGATTTTAGGCTGTGGTTCCTGTAGCCTTTTAACAACTATGGACCTTATCAGCTGCATAATTTGACTACGCCTAGGTGCGGCCCCTGAGTATAGTATTAATTCTTGAAAAAAAATGGACTTAAATGTAGCCTTGTATAAACTTTCCAGTTACTAGTTTATGGTTGAAATATTTTCTTTATTTTATTAAAAAGATTGTTTTTTTCAGTTAAAGCTCCATCAGTTGTTACCCTTGTACAAGCCCACCCAACTCTTTCAACACAGTTCTCCAAAGCATTGAATAAATACTGGACAGGGCTTATGTCGTTTACTGAATTTATATAGTATTGCTATTAAATATAATATTCGTTTTTTTTTGTTTAATAAAACCCTTTAGAAAGACATTTAGAGACAATGTTTCTTTAGCCTCTTCATTACAATTGATAAGAATCAAAATTTTCAATAATGTCTATAGATATTTAAAATGATTTATTTAATCTTTCGCGGGCCGCATAAAATACTTCGGCGGGCCGCATGTGGCCCGCGGGCCGTAGGTTGCCCACCCCTGATCTAAGGCATTCAATAAATAACTTATAGTGACTTATTTTCATTGTCAACTACATACAAAATGGAAATTTACAGTAATTTATTCATCTTTTAATTGTAACTAAAATAAAGCGCAAAGCAATCAAATATTTTAATACAAAAAAATACGAATTTACTGAATAACTTAAACCGAACTTTCTATTCTGCAATAAAATATAACTTATAATGTTAAATTAATTAATTATCCTCTACTATAAGTTAAACTATTTTATAGTGAATGAATCTATTTAATACGTTTTTTTCCATCCATTTAAACAAAAACCATTATTAATATAAGTTAATTAACTTAAGTTAATATGGAATTTGTTTGTGGAACATGATAATAAGCTAACCTATTTTTGTAATAAAAAAGTGTGGCTGTTTAAAGAACAACAAGACATAAACGGCATACTGCATAAAATATGAACATAGAGTTGAAGCTAGGTGCTGAATCAAATGTGATACAGACATAGAACATAAATTAATAGCAGCACCGGGGACAAAGAGAGAAAGTAATGAATTAAATGCTACGAAAAAAAGGGACTGCGTCGACCGGGGCCCGAACCTGCGACCCTGGCAACGGCAACACCGCCTAGCGATAACGCACCAAGCGAAGTTAGCCTCTAGACCATCCGAATGTAAAAAAAAAAAACATTCTTCTGATCCAAAGACACTACGCCCGTATGCAAATTACCACCCCAGAGGTCAAAGGTCACAAGCCACAGCCAGCACACCCCCACCCGCAGCACCCGTTCACCCATTACTTTCTCTCTTTGTCTCCGGTGCTGCTATTGATTTATGTTCTATATATGTATGCATAAAATATGGCGGCATTCTCGGTTTGAGCCGAGAATAAAAGATTATGAAACTATGCCTAGAGGTTGAAGGCTTTTTGAGACTTCAAGAAAATGAAGCGATGGTCAAGCTAGCCACAATGTTGCTCACATTTTAAGTACAGAAATGAAGCTTTTTTTGAAGACTAAACAAAAGTTACTTTTCAGATATTCCATTAATTAATGTAAGCACTGGATCTACAAGTTTGTAAATACAAAAACAAATGTTTCAGGTCATTTCCATTTTATTATTGTACCTTTTCGGGTCATTTTCCGAGACACAAGAGTCGGAAATAAAATTTAGCCGCAGGTTGAATTACATATGGCATCACTTCACTTTTGATTGAATAAGTTGTACTACAAATGTTTTTGAGTTTGTCTTGGATTTAAGTACTGATAGAAACCTATTATGAATAGGTATTCAAAGATTAACATACATAAAATATTTTTGTTTTCGGATATGAACAGAAATTCTTAATTTGGCAATATTTATTTACAATTTAAAGTAACTTCCATAAAGTTTTATTTAAATAGAAAATGTTGACTCTATTTATAGTTAAATGCCGAGCCTTCGATCCAGATTTTAATTTATATAAAATGTGAAGTAAAATGTAATACGTTTTGTTTAGTATTACAATTTTCCTTTTATTTTATAATCTTCTATAAAGCTTAACATGAAAAGTTTCACTTGTTTACCAAAACGTAAATTAAATTAAATTATATCACTTTAACATTATAACTTTAACCAAGGAATAAACCTTCACTTTTACCGATTCACTCACATTTCAAATTCCATTCGCTAGTACAAATACACCTTCTTCCATAGAGATAGAGCATGGAATGTGTAGCCTGAGTCAGCCAGGAAAACCAGTGAAGTGGCAGGGTTTAAGTTATTGATTAAGATGCATGATTAGATCTTCAATTTTATAAGATATTTGATAATTAATATATTTGAAGAACTGATAGCTATAGATCAGAAAGAAAACAAAACAAAACAAAACAATTTTAGTAGCGGTTCTGTTACACATACATATCTGTTACAGTCTTGTTTGACATTATTGTGATATTATATGTTCACCTGTTTTAGACTGGGAAAAGACACGTGTAACTCCTGATGTAGAAAACAGGAAGGAGTATGAATTAAATTGACTTTGAATTCAGTCAGTTACCCTAAGTCAGTTGAACCAGGTAGTCACTTCAAGTCAGTTGAGTCAGTTAGTAAAGTTAGTCAGTCAAGTATTTTAGTAGCGACTTAGAGAGTCAAGTTATATCTTTTGGTCCAGTACGGACTTAATTATTTTGTTAGTTTTTCCGTGGATTTAAAGAGTCAAATAGTGACTGTGAAGTTTATTGTTAACCGCTGTGATGCGGATGTTACTCATGTTTTCTTCTGTAACTAATGATTTTGGATGTATTCAATACCGCTGTTTTGCTGGTGTATAATGTTCGTGAACTTATGTAACCGAGAGACTGCAGCATTATTTTTATTATCAATAAACTGTATATTTTGTCTGCCAAAGAACTGACTCCATCCACTTATTGATGTTCCACCATTCGTTGCTGTTTCAATATCAAGACATCAACGTATAATTACATCGGGGGAAAATGTATTTCAAAGCACAGAAATTGTATTGCTATCTTTGTGCAGCGCGACTCATTGTGTCTACATTCATGTCCAGCAAACCTCATGCGACACTTGGTTACACGCTCGCTAAGTGGTCGAGTACGCGTTTGGAAATGTGACTTGTGACACAATCTCTGTTACATTAAAACACGTGATAGCCATTGCTACTGTGCTACTTTTGATTACAACGAATTTTCATAAGCATTAATAAAGCAGTCTTAGTATTAGAAGTATTTTAAAATCGTAGGGGCCACCAAAAAAAACAAATCCTAACCCGGAGCCTTCAAAAAACTAAAATGCGGCCCTGCGTCTAACCATTGATGGAATGCATAAAGTCATCCTTCTCATTGGTCGAAATAAATGTTGTATCTCCTTCTCACTTCAGCTGATATACGAATTCCGGGGTGCTATGAGTCTAAGGTAACAATTACTAAGATACAAGAAATAACACAGTATATGTCATATGGCTCTTGAAAAAGAAATTGGTTTTTACGGCAAGTTCGTTTTGAGACTAGAGCAACACTGCAACGAACTGCTGCTTTCCTTGTCCGTGTCGTAAGAGAATAGTTTTCTCAACACGGTGCCACAGACACTGTCTTCTAACAGGCAATGAGAATCTTCCTAAGGATGTTAAGAATCTTGATGGCATCTATGATGCCATTTATTATTATTATTATTATTTTCATGTTAGAAAAAAATGAGTATTTATTCTCAGACGCTGCAATGGTCGATTTTCGTTAAAGAGAAACAAAATTTATTGTGATCCCTTTATCAATTTCAACCAAGGAATATTCTGGTGATGTGGGAGGTCTGCAGCAGTAACACCCTCTGACAGGCAACGACAATTTTACTATTAATTATTATTATTACTAATTATTCTTCATATTCTTCTTATTATTATTATAAGAGGGGCAAGGGACAGGTGGGCTTGAGCCGTTGGATGACTGGGAGAAAACGGACACTCATGCCAAGATGTTCATGATAAATGTGTATTTTTAAGTTTTTTTATCTTTAATTAAATCAACAATAAGTAACCTACACGTGTAGGTGATAAAAATTCCATCACAATAATTGTCCTAAGTATGTAGATATTAAAACTTTCAAATTTCTAATTGTTATACTATAAAATAAAGTATTACAATGATTGTTTATAGCTACTTATTATGCTAATTTACAAATAACATTACATATCAAGTCATACAACAAAATAGAAGATGTTTTAGTCGTATAAGACGAATACAAATGTATCAAAATGTTTTATGTATGAATGTTTTTTTTTTTCTTATTGTGAATTATGACATTTGTTTTTAGTAGAATTTTAACGCTGATAACCTCCCGTCAATGATGCCAATTTAAAGTTAATAATGAAGAGTAAATGTAGCTTCGATAGCGTCCGTGCTTTAGATAAAATGTAAGCTTTGGTTCCTAACGTTTTTAATTTCCAAAAGTTTTTGAGCCTGATAGACTAAGGTAAACCTAAAGCATATTACATACTTTAAATGTGTCGTTGTTTTGGACAGTGGCGTCACTAGGGTCGGTGTCACCCGGTGCGGTAAGCTCGCGTGTCAACCCCCCTCAGGAAAAAATTCTCTCCTCCTCAAAAACAAACAACTTTCTTTATTTTGAACAATAAAACTGTAAGCTAATTAATATTTTGTTTTTATGCTACTCGAAAAATGGTTTTCGTTCTATCTAAAAATGTTTTTCACATTTTATCAAATGTTACTGCATACATTAGAAATGTAGGGCCTACTATCATCGAATTGAGAAACCTTGAGTTGAACATATTTCACTAGAGATTATTTAAGAGCTCCTTACGGAAAAGGTTTTAAATTATACTAGTGTTTCTCAGTTGCTTTCGATATGGCAAATCCAGCACTGAACAGGTTTAAGCTCTCCGAAACTTCGTCTAAAAAAAAGTCAAGAATATCAACAAAGCACGAAAATTCAGCTTTGTGGATTAAAAAAAAAAGTTTGATAGCATCCTTCGGAATCGTTGGAATTCTTAAACATCGATACGGATATGAGATTAGTGTGTCTCTTATTCAAATTTCTCTTTCTTGTAACCATCGACGATGTTTTTAACATGCTACATTTGGATTCCCATGGCGTAAAACAAACGGAGTTGGATTTTGCAGGCAACATAGCATTTCTTTTCAATACAATTAAATGAATACAAGAGATGACGGATAAAGACATCCTCAAAGTTATACATATAGAATGAAGGTTATACAGTTCCAGATCAACATTGGTCATACAGATATCAACAAATAGTAAAGTTAACCTATTTATCTCAAGTGATGGAGTTGCATATCATGGTGTTGCTTGTCACATTGGAAAGCAGGAGCCATCTCTCAATAAGTACGGCCTATCTTAACAAACACATCAATTAGCCTGGCTATTAAAATCCACCTACTCAATTCAATTATTGACCAAACGGCCATCTGCGCTTCGAGAAGTGGAAAGTTGAAAAGAGTGATAGTTGTGAAAAGCTGAAAAGGATCCTACAAATCCTCCCGAGATAATTTTACCAATAGAGAAATCTTTTCGCACACAGGCATTCGCCAAGGGAAGAGAGACATATCATGAGACAAGACGAAACACGTCAGCCTTAACATGAAAGTCAGCCTTAACATGAAAGCTTAAAAGAGGAAATAAAAAACAAAGGCCGTCCACGTCTAACATTGCGTTACACCTTCGTAAATGTCCTGCTGAGAAGTGGCAGTGAAAAGCACCTTAGACTGATTTCCGTGGAAAAAGCTTGCAACATTTTGCGTCGCAAGGCGTGCGAGAGGCTTACGCCTATGTATTTTCAACACATTGCAACAAAAAAATGTTACGTTCACCACTCAACTGGCCATATCAGATGTTTGTGGGAGTGCCTTAAATTCATTCTAAGTTGTCGGCGCAAAGCCAATTTTTTTTTTAACATTTCTGAGCTTTGGGAACTATTTCTCCTGGCGTCTACAACACATGATAAAGTAAAAAAGAATTAAATTAAGAAGGGTTGGGGCACGTTGATATTAAATTGTGAGAGAAATTCGAGGCAGTAATTTTTCTAAAGTTGCATTTTGGTAAAGGGCATTTTGTGGGTGTCACCCGAAAGTGTATTTATTCCTACGTTAGGACAGATAAATATAAAAATAGGTTCAGGTGTCTTTCCTTTCGTTTTTTTTTTTAATTTTCGTTTAAGTGCAACCCCACCCCGGGACATGAATGCGATAATAAAAATGTGTCTCCGGTCAAAATTGTTTGGGCATCACTGCATTTGACAATTTAAAAAAAAATAGAAGGAAAATAGAAGAAAAAATCTATAGGAGAATGTACCATTCAAACTAGATCTATTATTATCTAGTTAGTAGAACAAGTAATTAAACTGGGGACTTGTCTTTAAATACTTATAGACTAGATTTAGATCCAATCTAAAAAAAACATTATGTTGAAGTAAATATAAAGATGGCATAGTAGATCTAGATCTACATTATTTCATTATTTATAAGGTGGAATACTTATTTATATATGCATGTATTGTGTTATAACCTTTTACAACTAGATATATGGATTTAGATTATCTTTGAATTAGCTCCAACTCTAGATCCATATAGATTTGCTATCGAATACTTTTTTTTCTTCTATCTTTGCTTCTAAGAAAAAAAAATCTTACCTGAGCGTAATAAACTATCCAAACTGTTCAGATAATCCGTCTTATTACAATCCAAAATTTTTGAACAATATATTATCCATGACATTTTCCGTAAAGTTAATGTTTAAAAAAATAATTCATTTTTGAAGAATATAATATCCCAAAACATGAAATTATCCGAAGTGTTTATGTTTGAAAAATAAATTCATCTGTGCACATGTGAAATGAACTGTAATAATCTCACGTCTGCTTCCACTGAAAGTAGGTCAAACGTTTTTTCATGTCTCCAAGAAAATGTACGTGAAGATCAAAGAAGAAACTTCGGGACAATAATAAAATGTTCTGCAACTCTTGCGTGAATTGCCTTGTGTGTAGAAATAATGAAGTCTATCTAGCCTACTTGCCAATCATGACGAATGTAGATCTAGTCTGTACTGTCCGGGTACATAAGGTAGATTTAGTCTATTGGCTACCAATGTGTCCATGTCCATTGTCTAGATTCTTGATCAATTTTTAACCACTGGGTTAGCGTAGGCATGGGAATTTCAAAACACTCTACTCATAGTTCAACTAAGAAATACAAGACATCGCTATTATTATATCGAACAGTATTTTGGTACATTATCGAGTCGTACCTACTAGTATCTCTAGTTACATAATAAAAATATTCAATCTCTATGGGCGATCTGACTATACTTTGAGCCAATGCACGATTGCGCACCAAATGGACAGGTTGCCCTGCAGATGACTCGTAGCCTAATGGGCCACTATGAATAACAGTGTCACGAGGTCGTTTGAAGAGATGTGTGTTTCATGTCTCACTTCGTATGACATGTGGATTTGAAAATGTCGTTAGTCTAAGTAAGACAAATAGATAACATAGTAGTAGATTTAATTTTCTAGAGATAAATTCTTTAAACTTAAACTTAAAACAAAAAAAATATATGCATAGTTTACAGAATACTTTAATATTAATGATGATCAAATAAAACTAAACAACTATTTACTTTTAACAAGAGACATCTAACTTACACTCTCTGAGTCCTAACTGACCCAGACTATAACTCACACTCTCTAAGTCCTAACTGACCCAGACTATAACTCACACTCTCTAAGTCCTAACTGACCCAGACTATAACTCACACTCTCTAAGTCCTAACTGACTCAGACTGTAACTAACTTCAATAGTATCCAAAACCTTTCACTATATTATATTCTATATAATCTCGTCCCCAAAACTTTTCTACATTCCTAACATACTCACGCCATATTCAGCCTTCACCTTTCTTTTTCCCGCCTTTTTGTGTGACCTTATCTAGTTCATACAATTGGATCTACAGTTTTATTATCCGATCAAGGACGCCACTTTTGTTTTTGAAGCTAACCTAGATCTTGTTCCTGCTTACAAACATACGTTTGACAAATAGTAGTGCACGTAAAAGATTTTGTAATCTATAATCAATCAAAATTCCCGCTGAAAGGAAAGTCACCATGTCCAAATCACATTTAGATATTCCTATTCCAGTGGCGTAGCTAGAGTATATTATGTCTGGTGCGGTACCTCATCTTGATGCCCTCCCAAAAAAAAAAAAAAATCTCTATAAAAACATTGAAAAACCTTACTTTTTTGTTCAAAATAATATGTACTCATTAATCAAATATTGTTAATTCAAAAAAAAAAAATCACTTTTACATAAACATACTACAAGTGAAATTTTCGCGCTTTCGTCTTGGCAAAAGTATCAATAATTTTATCGAAAACAATTTTTTTCCACCAGCTCTTGTTCAATGGACAAAATGGCCAAATAAGTTAGTCGTAAATTTGTCATCGTTGATCGCAAGTAATTCTTGATCAGTTTAAGTTTGGAAAAACGTCTCCCGCGACGCTTACCGCAATAAACAAAAATATGCGAATCGTGATGACAATAATCGGGACTGAATCATCTAGCTGAAAATTCAAGAGCTCAACAGGTCCTTATTTTGGAAGTTCGGAGGCTTCTGATGAAACTGTGATAAACCGTTGAAGCCCCTTTCACTCCAGCAGAAATTCGTTTTTATCAATGTCGCTAGGAGTTCTATCGAGATTAATTTCGACCTGATGATTTAATAGCGGGCAAGGCGAAAAAAATTCATATCTATTTGCTACATCACGAAGTTGCTCGAATTGGGTGATTATTTCTTGAACAATCCTTCCTGTTTCTTTTGTTATTCTTTTCTTGCTTTTTTCTTCGTCCTGTTTTCAGCTCCGCTTGGTTGTTGTCTTTACATCTATACAAATTATATTTTAGTTTGTTTGTTTTTTTTCTTCTTCTTCTATATATTACAGATCATTGATAAGTGTAGCAACAACATGTACTGTGTGTCCGAAATAAATCTAGTAAATAGATTCTAACTGTTCTATAGCTTACATTGTACTGACGAAATAGCCAAGAAGATGAAGCAAATACAGTACCGTAGTTTATGTTTGTCCATGCCCATACAATTAGTCGTTTTTACTGAAAAGCTCAGGGAAATAGGAAATTAATACACAATGAGGGAATTTTGGTGCCCCTCTCCACTTGGTGCCCTGTGCGACCCGCACCACCTGCACATTGGTAGCTACGCCACTGCCCTATTCATTAACCAGTGAATCAGCGATCACTTGCTGACATTAGAATTTATTAGAATTAAAATATTATTAGGAGGCCTTTAAAGTTAGGCATACAAAATTTCGTTACACTTTTGATTCTTATTTTTTATTTCTTATAAAAGGGTGCTGAAATAGGAGTAGACATATTTTTTTTTACGTAACACTAATATAGTGTCATTAATCAAATATTAAAAAAAAAGTTAATTTATATCAATGATAAAAAAAGAATTTGTGTGTGTGTGTTCTTTTATTTAAAATACAGTTTCTATAGTTAATTTAAATAATGAATGTTTGTAAATATAAGTCAGCAATTTATTTATCGTGAATTACAATTATTTTTTTTTTGTTTCTCTTTCTTTATATTCAACAACTGTATTCTAAATGTATAAGGAGATAACACTGAGACCTGAAAAATGAAACATTGGTCGAGCTAAGCTTTAATAATGTTTCCGTCCTTATTAAGGTCGGAGTTAACAGCGGACTACTGCACAAGGATCTCAGGGTGAAAAAATTTCACAAAGGAAAATTGTGAACAAATTCGTTTTTTCTAAGGCCTAGCAAAATTACTATGTCTCAGACCTCTGTGCCACTGTGAACTGCATTTAACTTAAAGAGTGGTATTGGTCTGCGCGAGCCAATTACAACTTTAAAAATACTCAGCGCAGGCTGGAGGCAATAAAATATATATAGCGAATATATATATATATATATATATATATATATATATATATATATCGATATGTGTGTGTGTGTGTGTATGTGTGCGGCCCGCCATTCCGAACCTTTTTTTTATAAGACCCTAGATACAAAAATGTTGCCCACCCCTGCTTTAGAGTCAATCTTAGTACATGCCCTTTTTTTTTCTCGTAAAAGAAATTATACAACTTTGCACCTTTCTAATCAACATGTCGCGAGATATGTAGGTCACAGCTGGGGCTGCGCGGCCACGGGAAATCCTGTATACCCCACTTATCTTCGGACTCGAAGACAAGATTCCTGTTATCTAGACTAGTCTAGAAGAGAAAATTATAAATCCATAGCACGTCTAGGTCAGTGTGTTGAAAACAAAAACAAATTTTTTCTTAGTATCGATTTCTGCTTTAAAAAAAAGTTTCGCATTATTACTTCTTGGTATAAAATAATAACTTTATCATTAAATGTTTTGCAGTATCTACTAGATTTTTCTTTTGATCTACGCCTATACCAGTATTTAGAAAAAAAACGTTGAGCTTTGATCCCCTCCCTTTTTTACACGTTAAAACTTGCTGCTCTGCTCTTAGTTAGCCTGAGGGGGGGGGGGTACGTAATGTATTTGTACACGCAAGGGAAGTTATCAGAGGTAAATAAATAAATGAAAACAGACGACATCCTTGCCGCTTGCTAATAGTTCTCCTTTCTGAATTCTGTTTTCTAAACTTGTGATCTAAAGGGCTGATAGTATTAAGGTCATCTGTTTCATTACGTCCTTTAACATACTTATCAACCTAAACGTTGCTCTACCAGATGAGGACATGTACGGAAACACAGCATTGATGTTTGCCTATGAATACGGACATTTTAGAATCGTAGAAAAGATTCACAGAAGCTAATCAAAAGTCGACATCAACCAACGAAATAAGAAAGGCAGGACCGTATTAATCCTAGCATACATACTTCTAAAATATACGCGGACATTAGAGGACAACAAAGGCTGCTTTAATGTTTGCAGCTAAAAACGGCAAAAAGGACAATGTTCATAAACTTCTGCAGAAGAACGCTGACGTCACCAAACAAAATGTAAACAACAAAGACTCTGTAATATAAGCTTCTGAGAATGGAAATCATTATGCAACCGAACCTCTCATCAAACTTAAAGCTCTTGTACATAGGCAGGAAGTTAAATGTCTAACTTCACTGCACTTTGCGTTTTGCGTGTCGAAAAGGTCAACTAAAGACGGTCAACTTGTTGATAACCACAGGCGTCACCACCAACGCAAGGTAAAACAACTCTGATGCATGCAGTTAGAAACGACGACAGGTGTATCGTGGAAAAACTTATCAACAACGAAGCTGATGTCAATATGGCCACTCGCAAGAGAAAGACAGCACTGACCTATGCCATGTCAAAAAGTACGATAAAAAGAGGCACTTCTAAAATGGTACAACACCGTAGACTATAGGGAGAGCCCTTCTTGTAGCAGCTTGTACACTACTAAAGATAAAGTTACACAAACTGATTCCGAAAGTGAAAAGTACAGAAATGGGAATCAAATTGGATTATGTCTTTCCACTCAGACAAAATGTCAGTTATAAAGAATTACAAAAAAAAAAATAAAAATAATTAATTCCACTTATTTTATTAATGGTAAAAAAACAACACTGACTAAAAACGCAAAATACCTACGAATTATAATAAACAAAAAACTGTTATGGAATCCCATATAGATGAAACTATCAAAACATCAAACAAACATTACAGTTTATTTCATGCAATTTCTATAAATCAAATAAGAACATAAAACTAAAATGTTATTTAACATTGGTTAGGGCAATAAAAGAATACACATCCTCTGCCTGGGACCCCTCAACTCAGGAAAACATTAAGAAACTGGAACAGACACAAAATAGAGCAGTGAGATTCCTAATAAACGAATATTCACATTTGACTAGAGTAACACCTTTAGTAAAATCACTAAATTTAGAAAGCCTTAAGAATCACCAGAAAATATTAAAAAAAACAACAAAGTCCAGACTGTTAGGTAACAAGAAACAACCATTATTCTTTAAATGATTTGTCCCTAGACATGAGTGTTTCAAATTTCTTGGCTTCGGAGGCTGACAAAGTTTAGACACTGATGAATAATTATATATTAGTAACTTCAATGATGTTTCACGATATTTTAATTGGGTACTAAACCTTTCTTTCTATACGTTGGAGGAATTGTCTGGTTTCGCCCAACTCCTTAAGTCAGAATGTTGTCCCCGGTTCATATATACACTGCTCTCTATTAAATATAAAGGCCCTTGAAAAACAAACGCATCTAAATATATTGTACAGTTTAATTATTTTATGATGGTTGTAACGAAAAAAAATTGATACTTATTCTTTTTATTTAAGTAACACTAATATAGTGTAATAGAAAAAAATATACTTCAAAGATAAAAAAGGACGGTTTATGAATATTAATATAAAAATATTTTTTTTTACATATAACAATAATACAGTTTTTAAAGTTATAATAAATAATTAAAACCTGTAAATATAAGTCAGCATTTTTTTTTATTACGAATTACACTAGTACGTCTATTTCTATTACATTTCTTTCAACAATTTTTTGTGCGTTATACATTTATAACGAGATTTACTGAGAGTTTTAGATGGATTGGAGCATTGATCTAGCCAAAGTATAATAAGTTTAGGACCGGATTTGAGAGAGTGCAATTGGGCTACTACCCATTGACTTACACAAGAAAGTGGGCCCCAAAATAGAGAAAAAAATATCCATATTCCGATAGGCCTACAAAATTATCATTTTCTAGTCAAGACATAATCTCCTCGCATTTTTACTGACACTACTTTAAATCTTAGAGTTGAAAACACTGTCGGATTTAAAACGTGTCTGCTTATAATGCAATATAAAAGTAGCCCAGCATTGACTTCATTGCGTGAACCCTAAAAATGTACATTTCTTGTCACTTATGACGCGTGCTTTTAGTTCTAGTACTTTTTTGTTAGACGTGTATTTTTATTAAAGATTTCGAAAAAATGTACGGACCTGCAAAATAACTCTTCCCAGAGTCTCCACATTATTAAATCCGACTCAGAAGCTGACAAACTATAGGAATGTAGTCTAAACAACCACAGTTGGTCCCTCAAAATCCGCCCATAAAACTATATATCCCTATTATTTCCAACATTAAATAATAAAGTGAATAATTAATTACCGATTATTAATTTATTAATTGATATTTTTAAATTGATAATTGTTTCAAGTTTTAGTTGATTCAAGAATGGATGAGCGAGAAATAACGCGTATATTTATGTCATGGGACAAAACCTGACGTATATAGCTGTATCTGGGAATACTGAGGGTTAATTTCCCTTGCTGGTATCAAACGAATTAAAAGTTATTGATTGACTAATTCATTAACGTTTATTGATTTGTGTTATTTTTATCTGAAAGAATAATTGTGCAAAGTTTTAACTTGATCCAAGAATGTGTGAGAAAAAAAAACAAACGTGCAGAAACTTTTTATTAGACAGACAGACTTAAACAGTTTGCCTATTACTGAAAGGTCACTTTAAACATTTTTAAAACATGCTGTAGTCAAGGTCACTTTAAACATTTTTTTTTTAAACATGATATTTTTTTTTATTTTAAAAATCTCGATTAGATCAAGGTCAAGCCTCGTTTTGAGAGCTGACCACATGGACATATGGTCAGTTAACTTGTCCTCAGAGAGAAACCTAATCCTAAATAGTTAGTCACTGTATTTCTTTTTATATGAATAAATGTGCATCATCTGCTGACTAATGACTTAAGTTGTGAGTTTTAATATGTGTTATGCTGCACTAGAGTAGACATACGCGACAATATGTAGTACTACACTGCAAGTGAAGAGAGGACATATAGAGTTCATTATTCAATAGCAGACACACTAATAAGCGTCAGATTTTAATAAGCATTAATAAGATATAAGATAATTGGGAATTTTAAAATTATCAACCAGCACTCAAAAAATGATTTTTGCTCAAAAACAAAAGGTTGACGAATGCTTGCTAACAAAAGTCGTGAATATAAACATAGAGTTGAAGCTAGGTGCTGAACAAGATGTGAGACATACATATATAGAACATAAATGAATAGCAGCACAGGGGACAAATCCTGTTAGATTTAACAAAAGTAGACAAATGTCTTCGAGAGGCTTTGATCTAACTTATGTTTACACTGTATTGTTTGTCTTGGTCTACTGTTTCAATAATGTTCACTTACACCAGCTGTTTTTTTTTTTATTACTGTACTATTTTGTATCCAATGTCTTCGAGGAGCGACTGGGCAAGGTGGAAGGGGTCGGTTGAAGTGAAGTTGAAAGGGAGATAACTTTGATTCTGTGTATGGAAAACTGAGATCATTTCCAAGAATTACTAAAGTCAAAATCCAGGAACATTAGATTTCAGCCCACAACCAAAAGGCATTCAAAATTTCAGTAGAGTTTATTATAACTTATGGACAATGTACCCATATGAAAAAATATTAAAAATGTAATTATTTGTGTGTTTAAAGATGGTAACTACACTAAGCTTTCATACCTTGCAATTTTTTAACTCAAAATAATGTAATACCTATCAAGTCACTAAAACGAGGGTCTACAATTCTCAATGGGATTGATTTTTCAATTGTTGAGAGATATAAAAACATTAGAATGCAATAAGATATACTTTCTCTGTTTGAAATAGTTTTAATTAAAGATCTCCATGCCTGTTTTGAATATTTAGATTCGATATTAATGTCCATTATTATTATACTCTCAATTTGAAGATTCATTTTTAGTGTTAAAACAAAGTTTCTACCTAAGTAGGGCAAGACCCCCCCCCTCCATGGAGTCATAACCACGACAGTGTTGCCAAATGTAGTATTTCAAATAGTGTCGGTAACAATAATAAGTGTTATGGAGAGTAAGAAACAAAAACTGAAAGTTGCTGACCCGTCAAAATAAAAAAAAAATAATATTTGGGGTTACTCTCTTGCACTAGCCCCTTCTGCTTTTCCCAAAATAAGTCTCTATCTGCTTACCAATTATTCCTTATTATCGTCAGCAAAAACAAGCCGCTTGTCGGTGTATCGGCATGGAATGTATGCTATACGATTCGTAGCCATGTTTTGCGTTTAAAAACATTCTTTTGATACATGTAGGAGGTCAATTTATAAGCCCAAATATTTATGTAACAGAAATGAATCGAAATCTATTACCAAAGTCGGTATATTTTTTTAGGTGTCAGAAAATTGCTTCATCTCTCTGCTTAAAAAATATGAGCAACATTGTAGCTAGCTTTACCACTGGCTCATTTTCTTGCCTTTTTTTTTGTAAATATTTAATTGATACTTTTATCTTCTAGGCCTTTCGTCACCACACCCTAACCCCATGTTTTTTACTAAGGTTTATAGTTAAATCAAAAGTGGCTGCAGCGTACGCAAACTCGTTGACCGCTTAGAATATTGTGTGTTGGTTTCCTTTTCGAGTCGATGTGAAGCTCGAAGTCGCAGATCCTCAAGTTTCCTTAAACGCTCCTCAGAATTTTCTAGCTTGACGATATTACTAATGATTGCATTTACGAATAATAACGTTATGTCAATAAAATATTAACTTCACGTCAATAATAATAATAATAATAATAATAATAATTTTATTATGTTTATATAAATAATGTTTGTCTAAATGAATCTATATAAAAGACCTTCTAAAAAAAAACAAAGATTTAGATCGAACAAAATTATAAAATATTTGTCTTCTATAAATTTAGAGTGGAATTGGCAATGCTGTAACATCTAGATCTAGTCTAGGAAAAAAAGCGATTGAAATCTGGCTGAAATCCTATAGCTCAGACGTAGACGTCTAGATCTATTTGTTTTCCTGAAAAGTTGTGAACATCTTTTCTTCTAGAAATTACAACAGAAAACCTATTAGATTATTATTAGATCTCTTCAACGCCGCAAACCTCCTGCTATTAGGGAAGAATAACGGCGAGCAACATGGCGGTTTTTTCGACGGAGAACTGAGAATCTAGTTGTAAGTCTATAATCAAGACCTAGATCTAGACGTAGATTGTTTGTTTGTTGTTTTACATGTTTCGGATGTTCCTTCAGAATTGAAGATAGTTACTTCCTAGTCCAAACCTCCCGCAGGACGACGGGGGATGGGAGCGGGCAGGGTTTGAACCCGGGACCATCGATAAATCCAAACGACAGTCCAGCGTGCAAACCGCTCGACCAGGCAGACATCCAGATTCCAGATTCGGCGTCCATATCTTTCTTTTCGGCCTACATTATAGCTAATTAAAAATATACAATTAATCAAATTCTTATTTTAACGTGCCTTATAATAAAGGGATCAAGCGATTAATTTGTAGAAACACTTGGAAGCACTTGAGCGTCTTCAGATAACCACGTGCTTGATTGATGTTCACTGTTTTAAACCTTCAACTACGGTGCGCAAATATCTAGTTGTGTCTATTCATTCAAACGCGATAAAACTTGTTGCAAAGAAATGCTTTAGTGAACGGATGTAAGCCAGTGACGTAGGAGGTGTCAAGTTTTTTTTCCCT